>OY292515.1:17245216-17342567 GCA_958496365.1 Subacronicta megacephala
GATCATGTGGTTGCTGGTTCGAAACTGACTCATTGCACTACCAACATGAACCCACTCGTAATACAAGAATTTAGCTTAGTACGAGGGGCTTACAAGAATACTAGTTATGTGCATTATAGCAAATTTATAGTAAGCTTAATAAACTAAATAGACATAGTACTTAATAGTGTGCAGTAATAGCCTAGAAGCGGTACCATGTTACCTCTCAATAGCCTTTTGAAGCACTCCGGTTTCCTATTTGTATAAACACGGTCGTTTCTAAGCGAGGGTCGTGGAACAGCTAATAATTTTTGACTGTCATTGCCAATCGATAGTTAGGTGAAAAAATATGAAAGTATGTATATATCGATTTTTAGTAGTATTAGAGCAACTTTTTTCGAGTCGTTAGGATAATTGACAATTACGCTCTCATTCAAAACTTGAATAATTTACACACATTACACATTTACACACAATATTAAGTATACTGTATGGTCATTTCTATCTTAAAATTACTATCATCAGTATATCTATCCTTTCTGCCAGCAACATTTCGCGTTTTAAACTTTTCCGCAGACTTCAATAAGGCCACCCATGGTATATTTTATATAGAATTGTGTCCTGTTTATATTGGGGTACAACAGTATATAATATATATAAGTATAAATAAATATATTCTTCTATATTATTGAAGTGCTTCTTCTATTCTAAGTTGTTACCTTTACTATCGGGCAACATGAGCAGCGCGTTGACAAGCGCGGCACCCGCGGCGTGGCCGGCCAGCGTGACGCGGCGCGGGTCCCCACCGAAGGCCGCCACGTTCCGGCGCACCCAGCCCAGCGCCGCCGCCACGTCCAGCACGGCCGCCCCGCCAGCCACCTGCACCGCCGTCGACCTCACACCCGGCGTCAAATATCCTGGACCATCAGTAAACCATGATTGTAAAACCTTTATAAGTAAAAGTGCAAGTGACATCGTGGTTGGCCCAGACGGAAGTGACACAATTACTTTTTTGAGAAAAATTGGGTCGCTAAAACGTCAGATAGGGCGGCGGAAATAAGGAAGGGAGACTCAGCAGTGAGACAAAATGGGCTAGAGTAATAATAAGTAAAAACATCGTCTCACACGTGAAATGAATGATAATCAGTTCAAGTGCAGAAGAAGCATGGTTATAAACAATTATGAATTTGAAACATCCCACTACATAGAAAAAAGAAAGAAAAACCTTAAACAAAATGGTTTATTTCCTCAATTGGTTGAGGACACACAGAGACAGATATAAAATAAACACAAAAAAGTATGATGATGGCTATAATAAGTTAACTTGTAAATTATCGTATTGGCATTATATAAGATACTAAGAGCCTTGGAACTAAAAATTTAGGATGCCAAAAATCGATTACGCTAAAAGTCCAAATATGTTCTGCCCAAGGACTATGCAAAGACTTGATCTCTCTTCAGAACAATCTGTTTCGGGTTTCCATGTTCAATTAATCACTCTGCTTACAACTTGCCTAAATTGTGCAACTTACCTAACAAACCTAGCCTATAGTTGATGGTGACGACGAGCAGGTGCGCACGCGCCGCTAGTACGGCGCCGTCGAGCGCATTGGCGGTGCCCCACTCGTGTGAGGGGCCCCCCGCCCACACCACTACCGCATACGGCGCTTCCACGCCGCGCGCGCCTGTACCAACAAGTAGGCAATATACTCCAATAAGTAGGCAATACACACTGGGTACTGGTTCGTGTAACGAGCAATACACCATAACTGTGTGAGTCCAATATGAATTATTATAATAACAAGCTGTCAGAGATCACTAGTAGTAGTAGTGTATGCTGCTGCTACCTACGAGCCAGCATGAATGGGTCGGCACGACCGGGAAAGTTCCCCGAATTTAGACGCAGTAGCAATATGCATACTGTTACGTTTCGGACAGTGAGTGTGGAGCGCTGACGCCCCATTCCTCCCTCAGTCCTCTTCCTTCTCCTTTTTTCCTTCCTCTCCCTTTTCCTTTACAGCTAAACTCCTGGTGTTGCAAGTGACTATGGGATACGGTAACCGCTTATCACCGGGCAGGCCGCATGCTTCTTTGCCACTTTAGTGGTATATGTAGAAAAAACTAACTGGTTTAGTAGCTGGAGTCATGTGAGGGAATAATGTAACAAGTATTTGATATGAGAGTAGTACTCACCGCTACCGGGCACGTATATGTTGAGGTAGAGGCAGTCTTCGCTCTGGTTGCGGAGCAGCGGCACCGTCGCCTTCAGCTCGTTGTATATGCCAAGGGGCATCTTTGTCAGTGCTGCACTCCTATTACAAAATGTTCGTAGTAGTTAACTAAGTCTTAACACAAATATTAAGAAAAACAATCAACTGGAAGCCTGCAACACTACTTCCAGCCACTTCAAAAGGACTTATAACAGATTTCAACCAGAACTTTGCCATAATACAGAGATAACTGGACAGAGCGTATCCCAGAAAGACTATTCAATCATCATGGAACCTGAAAGACATGCTAAGCAATATCTATCTCCTCCAAGGCGAAACTCACTTGTTGGATATGTCGGGGTAGCGCTGTGGACAGACGGGGGCGAAGGCGTCGGCGAGCCGCGTGCCAGGCCAGTTGGGGGGCTGCGGTGGGGGAGCCAGCCTGGCCGGGGCTCCCGCGTACGGCACCCCCAGGAACACCTCCACCGGCTCCAGCCGACGGGATGCAGGCTCCACTATGATGCCACGGATCGCACCTGCGAGTAGGAATGGAATATTAAAGTATGAGTAGTAGTAGTGTCTCGCTGACACGTCAACATGAATGGGTCGGAACGACTAACGAAGACTGTAAAAGTAAGCCCTACCATCCCATAGAATAGGGACGCTAAGCAGCAGTATGCATACTGTTGCGTTTCGTACGATGAGTGTGGAGCGCCGGATGCCCTATTTCTCCCTTAGTCCTCTTCCTTCTCTTTTTATCCTTCCTCTCCCTTTTCCTTGGCTCGACAACGCATCTGCAACTCATTTGGTATTGAAGATGTGGTAACTAGTTACCATCAGGTGGCAGGTCTCGCCTGCTCGTTTGCAGAGTTATCCCATAAGAAATAATAATAATGATATTGCTTATTTATAGCACCTTGGAGAACTAAAGTGTATGGGCAAGATTATGAGTCAGTTTAAGCCACAACGGAGGCAATTTATTGTATTCCCTTTTGAAACCTTTTTAAAAGACAGTAAAACTCCAGCTCAAAATATTGCTCTATTTTAAAACCTCTTAAGTTTATTTTCTTAGAAAAGATTAAATCTAAAAATATTTTTTAGTATCTTCTTAAGTTCTTAGAAAAGATTAAATCTAAAAATATTTTTTAGTATCTTCTTAAGTTCTTCAGATTGTTGTTTCTCTTTAAAACTTATTGAAGCAACAACTTCTACTTAAGTAAAACAAGAACACTTCGGAGAATCAAATCCCTGTTCGCTTCAAGAAGTTGTTTTCATAAATAACAATTTCCGTATTATCTAAAATGTTTATGTTATTTAAGAGCATCGTGAAATACACAAACTGTTGTGTCAGATACACAAACGTTCACGATCGCAAAATCGGTAATTGTATTTCCCTTTGACGTATCCATCGTATTGACAGCGACAAAATGGACCTATATTACTGCCACCGAAAATAGACAGCAGTGAATAAATAAATTGGGCGAATCACCCGCCTTGCGTATCGGAAAACCCGCCATTTATCCCATTAGCCCCGAATCGGCTCCAAACAATAATTAATTTGATCCCACATTCCTGCGTCGCGTCTACAAAACGGGGCAACATGATTTGGCCAGCATGTTCCCGGCTTCAAGGACCGCCTGATTAGATTGTCCTGGGATCTGTTGGAATTAAACTCTTACGGGTCTGGGTCCTCAGGGACGTACTTCGGTATGAGCCCTGAGTTGCAAACAAAACTCCCAGATTACGTTGCTTGCGGGTAATCTACGCCGGTACCTCTTTACGCATATAATAATTATCTGGTTTAAGAACTTTATTTCCTCATAAGAATTAACAATAATTCACTTACTGAGAAACAAGATTTACAATTAAAGTTTTGGTAACAAGCGTACAGAAAAAGAAAATAAATTGCGGGTAGGCGATGCACATAAATAAAAATCACCAACCAAGCAAACACGGATACAAAAGTAAAAGTAACAAAATACTAGATGCGGCATACACGGCAAAGCGTACCGACCAATTGGTTCTTTTTATGTATTTTTTTATTTATTCGAGTTGTTTTCTTTGGTTTACACGCGAGTTCCATTTTTTTTTTTATAAATTATTAAGTTTTTTTTTTTTTTTTTCTTAGATATTATTATTTACTCATAATGTATAATTTTAGTCGTTTTTTAAATGCTGACATACTTTTCTGCTCTTTTATGTCCATCGGTATTTTATTGTATATGTTAACACCCTCATATTCAAGATTTCTTTTCCTGTAATTGACTGTTCTAGGTGGGCGCGTTACTAAGTAGTTGTAGTTTCGAAGTCTTATTTTTTGTACGTGTTGTTTTTTAGTAAAATTTAGAGAAGTGTGAATATCCTTATGAATTATTTTGTGTATTAGGATACACGTATAGTACATGTATGTTTGAGAAATTGTCATTATTTTGGTATCCTCATATATCTTTTAAGTTGGCGTTCGAAATTTATAGTTGAAAAGAATTTTTATTAATCTATTTTGTGCTGTTTGCAGTATTCCTAGCGTAGATTTAGCTGCGGTTCCCCAGATTTCAATGAGGTAGTCTAGGTGCGGTTTAACTAAAGAATTATAAATGATGTATCGAACTTTCCGGGGTAGACATTTCTTTAAACAGTGAAGAGCTCCTGTAAGTGATATTAGTTTACACCTGATTTTATCAATGTGCGGCTTCCAACTCAGGTAATTATCTAAAATTAATCCTAAATATTTCTCTTTAGTTTTTCTTTGGATTATTTGATTATTTATTTTTAGTTCTATATTATCTGTTATTTTTTTATTTTTTGGAGCTATTATAACATTAACATTAATTATTTGCGTAATATTCGTATTCAACAGTACCTATAAAGAACGGTAGATTTATGACTTTATTACGTAGAAGTACCTACACTGGAAATTGGTGTTACACGTTTTACGTTGTAACAGTAGTTACAACGTAAAACGGTTTAAAAATAAATATGTAATAGGGATCCAGGGTAGTTTTTTTTTATAAATCAGATCAGTTACAATCTATTATGTAACCTGTGACAGTCAAAAGAAATGTTAACAATCCGATCTAACGTAATTCTGGTCTTTGTAGCCTTAAATTCTTTGATACCCTACGAAGGTGCTGCAAGGTATTGCACATAATGAAGCACTACGTATACAGTGACCTGCGTGTGTGTGCACGATGCGGGAGCTGTACCGCGGGCCGGCGGCGGCCAGCGTGGCGAGCACCAGCGCCGCGCACCAGCACCACGCCGTCCGCAACCACTCCATGCGCCATCACGCGACGATTGCCTGCAACAAACAATCTTATTACTCATACAGCTTAAGAATGACCTATCGCTGCTTAAATCCGATTTTTTTTTCTCAGCCGTGATACACCCGGGATAAAAGGTACACTGTGAGCATTTTTGTCATTCATATTCAGACCCAGCTTTGTATGATGTAAACAAAAAACAAAGGTGATGTGACAACAGGTTAATTGTTTTAAACAGACAGCCTGACAAAAAAGCGGCGCGAGTCACGTCACGCATATAATTCCTGGCGGGCCTGACACACCTGGTGTCACGGCCGCCCCGCTGCGGAACACTGAAGAGGGTACGTCACAAACAAATATGTTTTTAAATGTCCCATAAAAACGTGAAAAATAGGATATAAAATAAACAAGGTAATAAAAATAAAGAAGCAGTTTAACTTAATACAAATTATATTTCACACACGGAAAAAACATGAAACGTTCCTAAACGTAACCTGAAAATATCCACTAACTTAGTATAATCACAAATGAGACAAAAGAATCGTTCGGGAACAGGAAAACGTAGCGGAATGATCAGAACTCACGACCCACTCCGGCGTTGATTAAGTTTTCTTTGTAGCAACACGAATGGAAATTGTAAAGGGGCTTTCATCAAAAGCTGATCACACAATAAGGAAGTGAGGAAACAATCATCGAACACAAACAACAATAACGCGACGCACGCACGTCACACCACCAAGTTTCCCAATTAATGGTTCCGTATCTTTGAGGACCAGAATTTTCGTCCAACTCTTTAGAAATGTTTCCCCCAAATGGTTTCTTCTTCACAAAAGTTAAGTTTGGGGAAAAAGTGGTTTAGTTTTTGCCGCCGGCGCTTCGAAGACAAATAGTCTCCTTATGTCGGCTACAGGCGAAGCTGAATAGGGCTCGAGGCCGGCCGTCATGCGCCTTACATGCTACACTCACTAATCTAACATAAGTATATATTATGTAAACATTACGAACTCAGTATGTATAATATTTTCATGTATTGAATCAAATAAAATATATTATTGTGTTTCTGTTTTATAACCTTTGATTCTCACTCATGTGAGACGCTTTGATTTCGCTTCACAGAAACCTCAAAAGTTTCTTTTATTACTTTTTCTGAAAGGGTTGCTTGTGCGATCAACTAAAAAAGTTAGCTGTTCTGCGCAGGATATTGAAAGCGGTGACCTAACCACCTGTTAGGCATGAAACAGGGCTGCATACTAAAACTTAGCTAACTCAAAGGGTGTGGCAACATTTTGCTAAGCGGATATTTTACCACCAGATATACAAACACGTTACAGAATATTGAGTATGCTGCCGTAACACTTATATTAATATTATAATCATTTAATTTCATTTTCTGTCTTTTCTTGTGATAATAGTATTTATGATAGTAGTATGTGTAAAATGTTTTCTATACCTGATTAATTAATTCATCTCAAAAACTTTATGAAACTGTTACAGAATAATAATATAAAACAAAAACTCATTAATATGACCACCTTTGCAGATATTTTGTACAGTTGATTGCTCGCAAATTAATTGCGAACGTCTGGTCCTTTCATCCAGTTTTAATCAACGACTTTGGCACTATATTCATGAAAGGTATCAGTATCCAACTATTTAAAAGCTCCATCAAAGTAGTTCTCGCAACTACCACAAATTTTAATTAGTCAGTAGTATGTGATTACGCACGCTTTAATTGTTCTCGTGTGTAGCGGGCCTTATAACAATATTAGCGAAATTCTTGGACTTTTGTACGATAAATGTTTGAATTGAAATTGAGTAATGAATACAAATAGCTAGTTTACCATCTGCGAGCAACCTATTCTATTCTCCTCGATTCACTGTAATAGCTCGTGCGAGACATTGCGTGAGCGAGATGTTTTTTTTGCTTCTGAAATCTGCTTGAATTATAAATTATTAGCTACGAATTCAAGTATCACTTTGTCTTTGTCTGAGAAATTGGCATCTTTTGGTAAACGAATAACAATATTATTTATCTAATGTCTCAATAAGTTTCTCTAAGTAACTCAAGGAATGTACTATACGTTTGATTATTATTTTTGTAGACTAAATATAAAACGTAAAACTTCTAAACGTATTCGGAAGCGATGTTCAGGCTAATCTTTATATGGAGTTGGAGTGGAGTTTGTCGAGCAAATGAGTAATTTGCAATTTTAGAATCTTCTCCTTCTTTTAAGCTGGTATAATATCAAATTAATTCTTGGACATCAAACATTACCCAAATATTAGTTAGACAAAAAAAAAACAAAATCCAAAATGAAAAGCCTGTTTACCAAACTTCTTCCATTCTTTTGAATTTCATTTCCACAGCTCACATCTACGAAGAAATATACGCCACATTCAGCGCCATTTGCATTCCCTCGGAGGAGATGTAGGCTCGGTATCGGATACCAGGTACCTCAGGACCCATATCGTTAGGGGAGCGTGGGGACCCGACGATACGTCGACGGGTTCCGGGCGTCATCTGCATACGAATGTTTCAACTCCGAGCCTCGGTTACCGAATGACCTCCACTTTTTCTTTGATAGAATTTTTCCTGAAAAGGTGAGAGTTCAACGCGAATTTAAAGCTTTCATTGTTTGTTTTACTTTTAAATCTTTTATCAAGTGGTTTTCCGATTTCAAGATTTCAATTCTAATGGAATTAAGTCTTTACGATTCAAATATTTCAGATTTTAATTAGAACACTTGTTTGATTAAGCAGAATGTTATAATTCCTCGCGTTAACCTTTCAACTTTTTAATTACAGTGTGTCATCACGTTTTATTAACATTTTGTATTGACTACTTGAAGCCGAGGCGAGGGCGGGTATATTTTCTGGAAATTTGAAATGCTTATTGAAACTATATCTCCGTACGTATGCATGTAACGTGAAATACAATATGAGTATAATCACGTTCCACCTGCGCGTTGTTTGTAGTTTAATACGGAGTAACTGTGCGGCGTAACTAGTTAGTGAAAACTATCTTAAGCCGATGTTACTGCGCGCTGAGGCTGCGCCAACGCAAGCTGTTATAACGACATTACAATGACGGTTTCTATCATACAACATTAGACAGCTAAAAATACTACCTTATAGTAAACATAATTATAAATTACAAAAGAAAATCATACATGTATAAATCACACATAGTGCGGATAGAAGGACTACATTTAAAAATTGGTCCTTTTGTTCATTATAAACGTGAACTCAAGGAACAGGATGCTGAATATCGATATGGATACTCAGAATACAATTGGCTTCAAAAGTAGAAAAAAATTGAAGGTTCAGCAACTACCCAAAAGGCATTAGTAGCGAAATTGGATGGAAAGCAATAAGATATTGGTTGATCGAAGGGCCGTCCGATCTTTCACCGGCTGACATAAAACAAATTGGTTTGAAACGAAACGCGTAAGCAACAGACGTTGGTTTCTCCATCATAACTTATTGACATTTCTTTGGGATGTCATGTGGAAAGAACTCTTTCAGATACGCGAGTTTTTCGTGACATGTGTATATATTTTGGATAATGTGTCTAAAGGAGTAATTTCTTTTTAATTCTTTTCTAGTCTATAAATGTACGTCGCGTTAGCTTAGTTGCCAAAAGTGTCCGATATACCGGAGGGTCGCAGGTTCAAACCCCGCCTCAGGCTGAAGTTTTATATTTAAAATTGATATCTACATAAATGTTAATTTCGTATTTCTTCGGATATTTTGTTGGGGTCAACTTCCAATTACATACCAGTGCATGTCAAAATTGTAAATTATACTTTTTTAGACAAATACAATATTATTTAAATTCCATTATATTGTTTTTAATAACAATTTTCAACGTATCTTAACATAAACCAGCGTACACTTGACATTTAGAAATAATAGGAGTATACGACCCTCTCGAATTTATTAAATATGATTACCAAAAAGGTAAGATCCTTTGATTGGATAACACAGGGTTCCAGAACAAAGTCTTGGTAATAACGGACACGCCGATATTGTGACGAAAGAGGCCACTCCAGCTGCCTCTCAGACATCATTAATTCAATAGCATTACCTCCTTTTGTAGAGGGGATTATAATAATTGTCTGTTCCGGACCCGCTTTGATCGTCCAAACAGTAGGCACCTATATCAGTTTTAAAGAATTATTTATCAGTATTGTTAGAAACAGAGTTCAATTTTCTTTTAATATTTATCTCAGATTTTTTATTTGTCTGCTAATATTAAGACATTTTTTTATCGAAGCTTTGTTCTGTGATTAACGACAGCATGAAAATTAGGCTTCTTTTGATAAGAAATGAATTCATTTAATGTTCTTTGTTAAGTTTTTAATGGTTTGTTTGTGTATAATTTTTAATGGCTATCTTAATGGAATTTTAAGGAAGTTTTAATTTTATTTTATTGTTTTACTTTTTATGAGAATTTTCTTGTCTCTATAAATCATCAGTATTTTAGTATTCACTGCTTAGCAGATTCCGTGGGAGCAGCAGCATCTTGCATAATTATGATAGCCTATAAGTTATAAGTACAGCTCTTTGGTGTGGAACTTTACTCAGAGGACTAAGTCACTGTTATTATTAAATACTTTTACCTGTAAGTAGTTTTTAAGACCGTACTAACAATTTCATGTAATGGAGCTATGGTTGTTTGAATAAAAATCTAACTATCTAGAAGTAAAGCACTTTGAGCATAAACTTTTCTTTTTTAAACATTAAACTGTAAAACAGAACCTCTTCGTAGTCTCAATGAAATATCTTGTAATAGCATTCTAAATATAGCTTCAGGTTGATGAGGTGCTAATAAAACAGTAGACGGTATTATTGTGGACAATATTTGAGTGCGGTATCTGGTGGTGGCACGCGGCAGGGCGGAGCGCGCCGCTATCTCGCCTCTCAGACGCTGCTATTTACTCCACTTGTCCAAACACGCCGCCAGGGGCTTAGGCCACCGTCACCGAGACCTGTAGCCCGATTCACGTAATTAAAACCGTAGCGATGTCGCAGCGACTTAATCGTTGAAACAGTTTTCCAGCGTTATGTGAATACTGTGAAGCCTACGTTTTAGAATCGTTCTCGCCCAATGAACATGTTTGAATACGGTTCAAAGATTTTTCAATAGGACGACTTCTAAATCGGTCCCGTCGACGGATGTGAATAGGAAAACTATTTCAACGATTAAGTCGCTGCGAGATCGCTACGGCTTTAATTACGTGAATCGGGCTACTGGACGCTGTTACTTTTTTTAATTACATTTGTTTATATTGTGACAGAACACGGGTGGGAAGGGTGGAAATTCTGCTAAGATTTAATAATTTTAGTTAACTCGTGCGCATTTTGCAAAATTTGGTATTTTAAGCTGACTTAAATGAAATTTATGTTTGTTTAGTAACTTATGATTGAAAAAAAAACAAATCAATAAGTTTATTAAGGTAAAATAAATCATAATTATGTTCCTTTTCAATGTTATCTGGATTGTCAAATCTTATATGTTTATCATTTTGTTTGTTTAGATCTGTTTGTTAATCTGTGTTCTGTGAGTCAAAAAATAAAAAAAATCTTTCTTTTATTATTTTAATTTAGAATCTATTTAAGTAGATGTAGGTTAAGTAATTAGGTTAGGTAAATGCATTTATAATCTATTTCTGTATATTGGCTGAGAATCCGAGCCATTTAATTTAATTATCGTCATATGAATGGAGTTTCCTTTGAGATAATGTGCAACGATGATTGTTAAGTTAAGCATAAACTTGTTGTTAAATGTGCACAAGCTTTGCAGAGCTAGGATACGTTTAATGACGTGAAAATATATAAAAAACTAAACTATATTATAACTTCAGGATTAATCCAGTCTGGTCAACGAATACTGCAATTTCCATTATTTAGAATAGAATTTTTCGTAACACAAATTACAATCGCATGAAACAATCAATTCTTGTGGTCACTGTCGGGCCGTGGTTGTTTCGTAGACCACGGCACCCTTAGTCTGCCTGCCTCATTAGTCTAGTGGTCCTAAGTGCGACTGCTACGCTAGAGGTCCTGGGTTCGATCCCCAGGTCGAGCAAAGTGTTATTGGGTTTTTCTATGAAATTCTCAGTAGCAGCTTGAAGTCTGGATTTTTGCCCGGTTAATGGCAATAGGCTCGCCCCCATGGGACCTATACATACCGGCGAACTGTGGGTGTACATTAAAGACACCTCTGCCTAACCCTTCGGGGAATACAGGCGTGATGGTATGTTATGTTACCACGGCACCACCTGATACAATATGATAGCCTATAGGTGCACTACCACGCGCGCCCCTTAAATAAATTAACTGCTATATTTGTCGTAACTCACACAAATACCAGTGATAGTCCTTAGCGTGAAAGAAATCGATATTCGAATTTCTGAATATTTAGCTGCGGCCAAATGATAATAATATTGATTTTATTAAAAGCGAACCTCGACTGCCTCGTTAGTCTAGTGGTCCCAATCGCGACTGCTACGCTAGAGGTCTTGGGTTTGATCCCCAGGTCGAGCAGTGTTATTGGGTTTTTCTATGAAATACTCAGTAGCAGCTCGGAGTCTGGATTTGTGCCCGGTGAATGGCAATAGGCTCGCCCCCATGGGACCTATACATACCGGCGAACTGCGGGTGTACATTAAAGACACCTCTGCCTAACCCTTCGGGGAATACAGGCGTGATGGTATGTTGTTTTACTTTACTGACAGTTAAGCTTTTGCTTTACTGACAGTTAAGCTAAAAAACCTACTTGGACCAACACCTAAAAAAACTAAATTTAAAAACAACTCTCAAGTTTATTAAGTACATAAATTTAATTATCAATCTTCCACCGTAATAAAACTGGTTGTTGGTTCCCGAGTCTCTAACAAAACAAACATTAAATGTATTCGCAAAAAGGGACACATTACACCTTTTTACTTAATAACCCAAAAACAAAACACGCTAAATTGTCCAAAACAAATATGTTCCCGTATGATATACTTAATTATTTTACTCGTAATTATTTTGAGCATGACACGGCCGTCGTTACACCACTCATTAAACAGCTTTTATGCCGTTTATAAACAAAGCATGGGGAGACCATTCATGTCTGATGGACGGACAAAATGGAATAAATGATGGCGAATGTGCCACGAAATTATGGGTGAAAATAACATCGTACGCAGATCTCTGGGAGCTCTGAGAGTAGTAAATTGGAAGACTGCAGTTGAAACATTAATATCATATAAATAGTTATATAGATTGTTTTAACAAAAAGACACTTAAATATTATACAGCAGTATAGTACATTAGTAGTAGTAGTGCGTGCTGGCATGTGTGAATGCTAGCATGACTGGGTCGGCACGACCGGGGAAGTACTACCCTCCCACAGAATATCGACGTCAAGTATCAGTGTGTATATGCGTTTCTTACGGTGAGTGTGGAGCGCCGGAGGCCCAATTCCTCCCTCAGTCCACTTCTTTCTTCTTTATCGTTCCCCTCCCTTTTTCTTGGCTCGGCAATGCATCTGCAACTCCATTGGTATTGCAGATGTCCATGGGCGGCGATGACTACCTACCATCAGATCGCCTGCTCATTTGCCCGAGTAATCCCATAAAAAAATGCCACCAATATGGTTGAACCTCTATAAGGTAACCATTATAAGATTTAACTTTACAAGGTTTAAACTTAGGTCATTGTATCCAATATATAAGATGCAAGTGTAAGTGTGATTGCAGTAGTGGTTTAGAAATATATAAAAAGTAAAGGAGAAAATGAAATTAATAAATTACAGAAATTACAGCTTGTCTCTGCTAGCCCCGTTTTACTGTGTGAGATTTATGTGTATGTAGTGGTGGTTTGTCAGAAACAATGTCTAGACTATACGTATCAAATGTAGACATAACAACTCAGTAAGTACTTTAATATTACAAACAACAGAATAGCAACGTTGATATTAGAGAGAATACTTGAGTACCTACGTCTCCACTACTTCAAGTCCTCTTATACAATAGAATCATTGTGAAACATTGAAATATTTCATCGTCTAAGAAAACGCTAAATTGAGATTCTTGTGTTTGATAGAAGTAATTATTTGCTGTTGATCCAGTGTCGGTCGTTCTCTAAAATCACTTTATTAACTGTCACCCAATTAGCATTTGAACGATATTTTGTTCTCAATATAAATTCTTAAACAAAATTTGAAAATTTGTCATTTAATTGAACAATCGTGTCGTGCGGCCCAACCTTTTCGTTAACGAATATCTTTATAAACAAAATATTTTCCTCCTGAACCCTTTCATCAAATTGTGGCGTGTTTTCTTGTGCTTCGTCTCCGGGGAAATTATCACTCTCAACGAAAGTGATATGAATTTGATCGTTTCATGAAATATGAGTGATGAATGTGCGATGTTGCGTCAGCTGTCGTCTGACGGATCCGTCGTATCGTAAAGGAATTATGATGATGGTTGGAAAGCACATTTGTATATTGATATATACTCTACATTTGAGTATAATAAAATTATCATAGTAGTAATATTGATTCTTGATTGATTGATATGATCTTTTTTCCATACACAATAATGTAAACGCATGAGGTAAACCATAGTAATTGTAAAATAAAACCGATAGAATTAAATTTTGTTTAAATAATTGTGCTTTGTTTGACCGTAAAGCACGTAGAACCACACATTTGTGGTCATATCCACATAGTGTGGTTGTCTGAACTGACCAGAGCCCATCCGTATACATATTAATTTAGGTAGACCGGTAACCACGCTTCCGTGGTCGGCTAGTTCCGCGACCCAATTATCTTAAATCATAGTGAATGTGACCTACATACAACGATCCTTAGGAGAAAGGTGATGTGAGCCTTACATACAAACGTTAATTTTAAAAATTCATTGTTCTTTTATATTTCAAAATACGCCACACATAAAACCCTTTTCTGCCTCCATCTTTATGAGCATCTATGCATATAACTTTTAATTTACTCACTAGATTTTCATTTTATTAATCACAAAATAACTAGGTCATTTTTTTTTATTTTGTTTAATGTAAGCAGTGATAACCTAGTGATAAGACTATTGGACTGTTAAGTAGTAGGTCTCGAATGATAACCCTTACCTAACTTAACTCCTCTCCCTCTGAGATAACACTCGTTCCCAGCAGTGGGCATATAAATGAGTTGATATTGATTTGTTATAATACGATGTAAATACGATTTTGCAATGAATTTGAAAATCACAACATATGAGCTTTGTCTAAAAGCTTTTACGAAATGCCAAGCAGTCGAATACAAAGGGCTGTTTGTCCTTAACGTAATAGCTAGAAGGTAATTTTATATTCGTGCATAAAAGAGTTATGAGCACAATAATTGTACGTCATAAAACTGATCGATGTTCGCGGGCGGTACTGGAGTAATGGGGAGGTACTACACTTTTTGCAAGCTAATAAAACGTCTCGTAAATTACGTCTCGCTGGTAACAAGACTTGTCCTTGCTCTGAAGGTCGGGTTCGGTGTCCTATTGTCCTAACGGGTTGTGTCGTAAAGTCTAGGTATTACATTCGTATCATGTTTGTCTTTGTCTTCGTCAAAATATACTTACAGCTATATTAAGGTACGGTACGGAAATCTACTTCACTGAGCTTCTGTGATCGAAAATTCTGGACGGTTCGGACGTGCTCTTTTATTATGAATAGGACCAAACGCTTCCACAAAAAAGCAGGTAATCTTGTTGTAATTTCAGTATTCGAGATTTTGCAAAGCGGATCTGATAACATTACTCGGAATTTAGGTAACTATAGCCTGTAATCTTGTGTACTAGTATTTTTTTTACAAAATTTTTATATAACATACCTAACATCACGCTTGTATTCCCCGAAGGATTAGGCAGAGGTGTATCTAAGTACACCCACCGGACACAAATCAAAACTCAGAGTCGCTACTGAGAATTTCTTAGAAAAACCCAATCACACTGCTCGACCTGGGGATCAAACGCAGGACCTCTAGCGTAGCAGTCGCGATTGGGACCACTAGACTAACGAGGCAGTCTATTCTACATATTAAAAGTTAAATAAACAGTAGGTACCTACGTATTAAACTCCCAATCCATGTTTTTTAACCAAAAATACCTAACTAATAAATGTTGGTAATTTTTTAAATCTGTGAAACCAGATTTGAATCAAAATTGATTCAAATCTGTTTACATAGTTACTCGGTTATAACGATTCAGTTCCACAATACTAACAGACTTATTCATGAAAGGGAGTGTGTGTTTGCCAAACTTAATCGTGCAATCCTATTTGTCTGCAAAAAGATTTTTCAGTTTTGCTAGATTTCTCCGCCAAGTTTCATGATATGAATGTATTATATTGACGCTCGCTAAAGTTGTAACTCGCAGCGAAAAGGGGTGAATAGTTGAGACGGCGAAAGTTTAACACTTCATGCATTATGAATCGGCAAACGTTTGGGAAACTGCGGCGCGTGAGGGTTACGCGCCGGGAGGGACAGATGCTCGAAGTTTAATGTCAATTTACACGCATGTCGGAGTTCAAGTGACTGGGGTAAGACTTCCAACAATGTTATAATTTAATATTAAGACAGAACACCTTTGCGAAAATACAAAGTTTCGTATAAAATGGAAAATGCGCTTCACGTAACCATTCAGGTATAACATCAAACTTTAACGTGTTCAAAATGAAATAACTATCTCTCATTGAACGTGAACGCGAGCGTGAAATAAATTAGCTCCAACTTTGCACTAGTTTGACATAAATTGGCCGCTAACTCGCGGCGCGGTAGTCTCGGCTGGCAGTTTCGCGAAAAAACCGTCACGTTTATAGAATACTCTTTATCAAAGTGTGACAGGCGTCATAACTTCAGAGTTATGTGCAAAGAGCTCAATAGCACATTTTAAAGGCTTCGCCCTGAGCCCCGGGTATTACGGTATTTTTGAGCAATTAAATTTTCACTTTGTAAAAACTCTGAAACTGTCGGTATTGTGACTTGATTTAAATTACCGTTGCCTGCCGAGCCGAGGGGAGGGACGATATACTCGTAATTATATTTCAAGTAGGTTTTTCTGGAATCAAAACGGCGGAGGAATTATAATTAAATCACTTGCTTAAGTGGATATTTTTTTCATGATAATCTTTGCCTTACCTTCAATATGAATTTGCAAACAAGAGAAAATATACAGTTAGGTGTTGCATTATCCATTTACAAGGTATTCATTACAAATTTTACTCATTAAAGTAGTAATGTATACTTACAGAGTAGTAACAAAAAAATTTACACACAATATTTTAACTGACTTTTAATTAATATTAACCGTAATCAAGACCAAACCACAGCCGCCAATCTGCACGTGGAGCTTATTAAGAAAATGTGAAATTGCTTTTAATTCCTTGCGCATGCCGCAACCGAGGTAGCGGCGACGCGACGCCGACGCCAGGAAGCCACGAACGACGCGTCAAAGCTTCCTGAACTACTGCCATGAGCTCCAGCAAGCGACGGCTGTTACTGAAGCGGAAAATATTTAAAATATATTACGCCAATTGAGATACACCTCACATCTTGGGAGACGGGATTGTAGATCATAACGCACCTATATAATATGTACATTATATAGGTGCGTTATGATCTAGAGTACCGGTTTTCACTAAAGGGTTTTATTAAA
Source organism: Subacronicta megacephala (assembly GCA_958496365.1). Taxonomy (NCBI): domain Eukaryota; kingdom Metazoa; phylum Arthropoda; class Insecta; order Lepidoptera; family Noctuidae; genus Subacronicta; species Subacronicta megacephala. The sequence goes on from OY292515.1 coordinate 17,262,359, forward strand.
TAAAAAGCGCAATAAGGGAAATACGACTTATATTCACTCCATCAAGTAATTCTCACTGACAAATCATAAATATTTTTTCTAGACATATTTCAAATTAAAAATTACTTACTTTTGTTCGTCATATTGACTGCCTCATTAGTTTAGTGGTCCTAAGTGCTACGCTAGAGGTCCTGGGTTCGATTCCCAAGTCAAGCAAAGTGTTACTGAGATATTCTGTGAAATTCTCGGTAGCAGCTCGGAGTCTGGATTTGTGCCCGGTTAATGGCGATAGGCTCGCCCCCTATTACATGGGACCTAAGTTCATTAGTACACCTCTGCCTAACCTTGCGGGGAATACAGGCTTGATGTTATCCTCGCCATATTTTAACTAGCCGGTGCGAGAGCACTAAAGACTTATTGCTCTAAACTCTTACATCTTACCTATACCTATGTCTAAAAGGAGGTCGTGCTTATAAAAAAATGGTTTCAAAATCACTAACAAAACGTCCCCAAACCAAGGCCTACTATAACAGTACCATCAGACGGGCTCATCTAAGTCGATTGGGCTATATTTTGTGGAAATTAACGGTGTTTATTTCACCGCGGATCGCACACCCGGACCAATCAGCCGCTAAGGATTACGTTCCCGGCCAATCAGCCAGCGTTATAGACCCGGGAATTAGCTGTTTGTGTCCTCCACGACTATCGTTGGGGCTCAGTTAATCGTACCAATATAGGTTTACTCAATATGTCACCTTTTTAATCGCGACGACATTGTTTGAATTTTTTTTAATGTGCTTCTGTCTGAAACAACCAATTGTCAGATTTGGACAAGTAGATGGTCTTCAATAATTGTATGAACAGTGACTAATTCAGTTTCTTACATTATTTTATATAAAACTAGAGAGCTGTCCTCGGCTTAGCTGACCTAGGATCCCGATTATTCCGTATAATAAATACCTAATCGGGAATAATTTACCTTTCTAATGGTGAAAGAATTATTAAAATCGGTTCAGTACTTAGTACAGAACATACAAACAAACCTTTTCTCTTTATAGTAACTCTGTTATGTACCTAAACTGTACATTTTCTTACGGTACTAAACACAATAAGGTAAAGTACCTAGGTAATAAAACTTCACTCAAAATCTTTCTACTTATAGCTTCATACAAACATAATGAACTTCTCCGTCAAGCGGCGCTCGCACCTCGTAACACAAAGCGCTGCTGTTCTGGCTAAAATTAATTTCAACAACAACAGACTTCGCTGGATTAAAATCTAGTACGACAGCACTTACTAGTTGTTCATAAATAAGGTCGAGGCGCATCGTCAGGACGCCTGTCATCGCGTGCTGTATACTCGGTGACATTGACAAGTGGCGGCCGACGTAAATTGATGTCGAAACGTCATTAGCGTCAAGCGCTCATCGGATCTAAGCTCCAGACGCCACTGATTTATACTCGACATTTAAAACAGCACCCCACTCAACAGACACTCTATTTATTTTTAATTTTTCGACACAAAAGAACCGTTTTTGTCCGCCATCGACAGCTGACAACTAAAAAAAAGTCCCGCGAAAAGCGAATCGGGTACCGTGAATGTATAACTCTTTTTTCTGTTTGTCATTTTTCCACCTCAATGTCGTTGGAGTACAATCGTTGAGTGCCGTTATTGGGCAGTCTCAGGTTGTTCCCCACCCTCTAGAGGCTTCGCTTAATGTCGGCGAACGTTCTAAGCAATCAAAATCTTTTGTATCGATACATCCGCAACTAATTGGGAACGCGGCCGCAAACGCGCCCGGCCCTTAATTGCTACAAGGCGACATTTCGCCAACAACCCCGAAATATGGAGCAGCCATTACGAAAATTAAGGGAATAATTTTAATGACGCGATTTATAACAGATCCGTTGCTGCGATTGCGAAATATGCGTCCACTCATTTATTGGTTGCGGCAGACGACATTAATTGGCCGTGATAATAATTAAAACAAATTCATGAGATAATGGTGGTTATAAAGTAATTACAAATATTAGTCGTTTAATAAAAATATTAGGTCACAGAAAAGCAGCGCAATTTTATCCAAATAACTTTTATTTTGGACAAAAATTGTTACTTTGTATTCAAATAAACGCTTTTCTTTGTTAAAAGAACTTGTATTTAAAGAATGTTGTCAGCCCAACAATTATTACTTTTCAAAGAGAACTTGTACTTTAACTTAAATGTTTTTGGTAGAATATTACTTTACACAGTTACACACACATAATTATGTTTTACCGTCTACGCCGCGCCCTTGGTTAAATAATTACTTTTTTCATCGAATAATAGAGTGTAGTTGAAAGATTAAGAACCGTTCAAAATATATTGTTACCTACTGATATAAACAAGTAGACTGAGTTAGAAGACCCATTCCTTAAAAACTCAGTAATAAGACCATAGAAAGAAGAAATAAGACATTCTTCTGATTTGAGTAGGTAACAACAGACCAAATTCAAAGTTAACAAAAATACTAGTTATGTGCGACCCACATTGGCTGTCAGTTTTTTTAAATAAAATTATGTATGAAAGAATTATATTAATAGTATTAGAAATACTTAGATTACGATCGTATTGAGAGGAAATATTATTTCCATAATGAGAGTTGATAAACTCAATCTATTATGCACAGCACGCCACGAGACCATTTTGTCATCTACCTATATATCGTATTGATACTATGGCTAAAAACGAATAAGATAATGCGGTGACAAAATTATGTCGTGGTACGCATATAAGTTTATCGCAAATTGGGCAAAAGATGGCAAAGGAAAAGATCTAAAGATTTTTTGTTCATGAAGGAGCCTTTGTAGCTTAGAGTAAGTTAATTATTATGAAATCTTACTAATTTACATTACTTAGTACGTTAACGTTGGTGAATAAATATTATCTTAATGTAGAGTTACTTTGATAACAGTATAAACAGCGAGACGCTTCAGTAATGAATCAAAACTAAACCGACATAAACTTCAAGTTTTTGTTTAAGTTCTAGTGTAGAAACGAGACTAATGATTGGTTTTCTTATGTATTCATTTAACGGCTTTTTGTTCGGAGAACTGAACTTATTTATTGGTTTAAGCGTCGCATAAATTAGCAAGTTAAGTGGAGATCCATTGTAAATTGTTTAGTTTATCTTTTAGAAAAGAAAAGCTTTCGGTTTTATTTTGGTCCTATTAAAAACTCCTGGGATGTGTGACGAATAAAATATTAAGTTTGATACAATCTAAACAATGTTTTTAATGGCAGAATTTTTGGTAATGCGGTCTACTTTAATACTTTTTCATGCTAGAATGGAATAAACAAGATATTAATTTGATGAAACAGAGAAATAATTCAATTTGCCACTTCATTATTCCACCGCGGACCAGTTAAAGGAGACAACTACTAGGATACATAAAACCAGTCAATGTAGACACATCGCCAATTATCTGCTGCGTCAGAATGTAATGCCATATAGATAGTAAAACGACCATTTTATAGATTAAAAGCTTCCGCAATCATTTTTAAAGGTCATAAAATATTGAGATATAGCCTTTTTTAATATTCGTCTACAGTAGGATGTCTTTCGTATCGTAGGACCATTTCCAAATATAACATTGATTGGTTTCCATCAGATATGATTCAAAATTGTAGAACGTCAAGAAAATGTTGAATAAAACTCAAATAAAATTTTATTGAATCTCCTACATGCATATTTTTAGAGTGCAATTTCTTTGAAAATAGAAATGTGAATTGCGTCAATAGTTATTAGGTATGTGGGTATATTTTATTCCCTAGTCAAATATCCCCACATACCTAATAACTTACTTTTTATTTGAGTTAAAAATTAACATGAGTACTTGTTACTCCTCGGTTGAATCCAGGTCATGCTTCTCTGATTTTTAAATTAATATAGACGTTAGAAATGAACTATCACTTATGTTTGAAGAAATTTCCACATTTTAAAGTTATACAAGGGTATTTTATGATCCAGCTCTATAATGTCGTTGTATAATATTATTTTATTTGGTTTTATTATATTAGATCCATATTTGTTCCATGTTGGATAGGATGGGATGCCGTGGGATATAGTAGAGCATTACAATTTAAGATTAGAAACCAAAATTGTATATGTACAATTAACAAAACCAGATACAAGTTTGCTTAAATCAATTGACCAATAGAATTAGATCAATAGGCATAAACCAACAAGGGAAAGGAGATCGAGCCTACCTGTGGTCAACAAGCTAATTGATCACGATCAGCCACGTCACTATCAAATCCTGATAATTAATGGTATCAGTTTCCTCCATAGATATAGTATTTAACACCAGTAACAGATTTAGACTAAAAAGGCTATTAAAGCAGGTATTAACTAAAAGTCATTAACGGAATACAAACGGCTTTCCCAGACGCACCAATGAAAAAAAAAAGCTCTAATGAAAATTCATAGGATCGGCTCTTTGTTTAGCAACGGACTTAAATTGGGTGGTTTTATAGCCAACGCTTAGGTTTAACTGTTTAGATAAGTGCGTAGATTAATAGGTTTTGTGGTGTGGAGGAGAATAAATGTGGTATCTAGCCGTACTTCCTTATTGGTCACAAGCGCGGTTAAAGTGTTCTTTTTCTCAGTACCAGCTCCGAGTTTGTGCCAGGTGAAAGATGAAGGACTGCCTCACAGTCTAGTGACCCTAAGCACGACTGCTACGCGTATGGGTTCGATCCCCAGGTTGAGCAAATTGTAATTGGGTTTTTCTATGAAATTTTCAGTTCGGAGTCTGAATTGGTGCCCGGTTTATGACAATAGGCTCGCCCCCTATTACAGAGAGCTAAAGATACCGGCAAAATTACATTAGTAAACCTCTGCCTAACGTTTCAGGGAATACAGGCATGATGGTATACATGTATGAATGATGAATGGCTCGTTTGTAGCATTGTAAACGGATGCATGTGTGCTATTTTGAGACAAAACAGCGTTTTGTTCTGTGAGGTGCGTACTCTAATCTCAAACAAATATAGGTGATTTTATCTAAACCCTTCAAAAGGCTGATTCATCCCGTCATACTGACCGAGGTTCCTTACGAAACCCATATCATGATACATTAATTTCATATTTGCCTAAATTGGTCTAATTTTTTTTTAAAATTCGCGAAATGGAAGTTAAAGTTAAAGTTTCGTAGGAAAAGTTGTCGAATACGACAGGGAGAATCCTCCCCAATAATGGTTTGGTGAAGGTGATTAAATCAGCACAACCTGTTTTACCCCGAATCGAATTCGATATTTTATTTAATAGCCACCGGGCTTAGTTATATGATTAAACACAAGAATACAAACCTAAAAAAGAACTATAATTTGTGGCCTATTTTATGATAAATTCCTCAATTAAGCGGTTACTTTCAGCAGACGTATTATAAAACTATAATAAAAAAAATAGATTACAATTCAGCTTACCCCATCAGGGAGCACAAGCGTGGTGCGGTGCATGTCTGCATTTATCTGAAAAAGAGAAAAAAGAGTAAGTTTTTCAGTATCGTTAAAGGAAATTGATTGATTTATTGGATGCTGTAAAGGATCCGAAACGTCGAGAAATAAATAATATTAATATTAACGCGATATAAGTCAGTAAAAAGTAGTTTTATTTCAACGTCTAATATTCGCATAAGTCTTAGAAACCAGTATGATTGACTTTTATTGAAATGCCAATAGACGGCGCTTTTGTGGCCATTCTTGTCAAAACCATTTCTTACCAAAAATATTTTTTTTTTCCTTTATTTATTAAATGATTTTACTTTCACCGTGGCATTGAAAAACATTATGAATATTCATTTGACTGTATTAAAGTAAATAAAAGTGCTATTTAGGGGTAAGGCTCTATACGTTTAGTTTTCTCTGTAGCGTATGAACTGTTGCTTCTCCGAGTGCTCAAATTGCGCACATGTAGAAACGTCACAGTTGAGTCATTATTCTTACTTTTAAATTACTTAATTGTATTTGTTGAGGTTAGTTTCCAAGTTAACCAGAAGCGGTTGATTATCAGTGTATTGTACAAAACCGCTGCCAGACTTCTGCAACCAAATTTTTGGACAATACCGATATTCTAAGGATAATCTATTTGTCAGTCTTTCAGGCCTTCCGACCTCAGTGTCTATAGGACGACAATCGGAGATGAGGTATAACAAGCACTCGGAGCCGTAAAATAGCCTCAAGGCTATTAAAGGAATGGTCACGCATCTATAGCCTGATTGCGTCAGATCGAATGACCATCGTAGCAAAGGCACTTAGCCAAGAGCCGGAAAAATGTTCCTTCTAGGCCTTTCTAGGGTCATAAAAGGCCTGTCACTAATATTCCGCTTCGTTCGCTTGATTTCTAACGTAAACAGTGCTGAGTACTTCCCTACTCTTTATTTTCCATTGGAAGTGAGTACTACTTACCGTTAGTAACCATTAGAGACATAAAATATCAGGTTATCGTCAATATAAAATGTTATTATGATAAGTAATGATGACATATTGTAAGTAAACAGTATGTTTTCTTCATCCCAATATTTGATATAGAAATTATGTTATCTTTAAATTTTTACCTACATACTGTCATTAGCACATTAATAGAATGTTCCTCACACAGCTTTTAAAAAACTGATTGGTTCTGGTTTTGCTTGAAACAAAGCTCTAAGAGCCTTATAAGAAGGACGAAAATCAAGTAAAAGCTTGTTACTCTTATATATATGAGGATACAATTACTCTTTTTCACCGGTCTTTACATAGCGGTAGCTAGCCAGGCGGATCACTAGATCTCACCATTAAGTTAGATGCGGATATTATTGACTTTTCAACATGCGATGAGGGAGTTTTGAATTTGTATCCATCCACCCAAGAGGGCACAGATGAAATAAGGGAGCTAAGAAAAGACAATCCTGTAGTTTATCGCAGTCATACTACGAGTATAGCCACAAAATACCAATAAAAAAGGGCACACATATTTTTAATTTTCATTTCCGTGGTCCTACATATAACATCTACAAAGTACCAGACCGAGTCATAAATCCCCTAGTATAAGGAGCCTGCCTCTCCTAGTTGTCACCCTTTAATGTAAAAGTAGGTACATGGAAATAAATCAACATTTACAAGTCCATAATTAAATACGGCGGTGTCTGCCCGTCGCCGCCCCGACACGGTCGCTAATTGCTTCTCAAGAAGAAACTAAATCACTTCGCAATGGAAAACAGGCGCCGAAATACGTTTCGACGAGAAAATCAAAATTGGTTTCTCTGTTCAGAATATTTTAGATTTTTGCATGACATAGAAATGGAATAATTACTATTTACTAATCATAACGTAAAGGGTTATTTAAAATTGAAACTTGTAAAGGCACTAATATAGAAAGGTGTGACGTAGATAAATAATATTGCGATTTCTTCTTTCGATCCTTTGTATTTATTTTAAGGTATCTTTACAATAACAACAATTATCATAACATTTAGCGTACTTAAAAAACCCACGTAAACCCTACCCACGATATGAATTTCTGTAAAAATATTGTAGTTCTATAATAAAGCATTTCCACAATATAATATTAAATTCGCCCCAGTACTTATCCTTACGTCACAATGTTTTATTTTTATAACTTGAAAAGTATTTGAATGTACAATCGTAAGTACTGCCTTGTTGGTCGTTTAGCCCAATAGAGCGGGCGATCAAGTTGATAGCATCGGTGGCGTGCACCGGATAATACAAATACGAGTATTATTTATTTGTTATCCAGTGCCCCGGGCTTTCCATGCTTTTGTGTCAGCAAGTTTCTGTTATTCGGAATGATATTTGATATCGGAAATGTATGATACATTTTGTGTATATAGCTGTATTGTAATGATATCGGACGGTTTAACGAACGAACGGCGGAAAAACCAATACGTAGACTCAATAAATAAAAATATTAAAAGTCTGGGGTAACAGCTAAATAATCGTGCTTGCGAGCAAAAGGGTTAACGAAAAATTTAGGACGTAACTCAGGTACTTTCTCTCACACCAATATTTCCAATAATTTACCTTACAAGCCTTTTAATCAGTCAACTACTAAACATAATTATAGCACTTCGAATGCGGCAAAATCTCTAATTACGAAAACAACATTAATCCAACATTAACTACATCCTATTTGTGCAATATTGTCACAAATTCAAACAGACAGTTCCGTTACGACTTTATTATGGATGTGCGCATATTTGAGTTATGGCAATAAAACAGTAAAGAGTAGTCAAATAGCGTCGGAAAAAACATTTGATGGATGGCCGCGTGCGTCGAGTAATGGCCACGCTCGTGTGTATCGACGACCACTAAAACATAGTACTTTCCCACGCTTTCTGAATTATTGCCATTTTTATTCACGGTTTTTGATAAATTGACAGAAATTTAATATAGTTTTAAGGAAAATGTTGTTGTCAAAGAGACAATAATATTTTACTTATAATACCGTAACAACTAGGCCAATTAAGATCAAAATGTCATGTTCCATTTGATATTAAATCTATCTGTCTCCTCAGATCAAATAAATAATAATATCTTAACTTTTAAGATGGAACTTTGCGAACAAAGAAGTGAGAACGGCTAAAACTACGCCTAACCGTGTACAACACACAATTACACGCACACACGTATACCGAAACTACGCCTTATCTTGTCAGTCTAGCTATCGAGCTATCGAAAGTAACAAGATAAGGCGTAGTTAACTAATGCATGTGTCCGTGTAATTGTGTGTTGTACACGGTTAGGCGTAGTTTTAGCTGGCCGCACTTCTTTGTTCGCAAAGTTCCATCTTAACTTTTTATTTGATGTGAGTCTGTCTCACATACTTAATTGTTTTTTGAACACGACAGTTGACTTTGTTTTTTTATTAGTTTGATATTGCGATCTCAGATGCTGGGAACCTTCTATTTATTTTAATCCCGACTTTAGGCTTATAATTACATTAACCTCTAAGGTTCTCACATCCTCTTATAGCTATAATGTACTAGTGAATAATGCAACACCTTTTATTTAAAAAGAGTGCCCATGAAGTTTCTTGCTGGATTCTTCTCCATAGTATCGACTTTTCGGAACCATGCAACTAGAGTCAATAACGATCGATTGATTCATTGCTATTAGAGTAGGTATGTCGTAGCTCCTAAGCCTCAAAGATGCTATTTCGCAAGTAAGCAGGCCTTGCGAAGTGCCATACTCATGCCGTGTTTTAAAGCTCATATCGATTCTATCGTACATATATATAGCTTCTCCCTTAGAATAAAGATCATCTGAATCTATCACGGCTACAAGCAACAGTTTCAACTACTGGCTAAATTATGTTATAATTTTAGTCGTGAAACTGCAAAATGCATATAATTCCTTGTTAATATTTAAGTTTAATTATCTGTATTTAATTTGAAGCAGTAGGTAGCTGCGATCACTAGTTTCGACCAAAAGTGAAGTGGGTCACTGGTTTGTTTGTACAGGGCTGGTTACTTGTAGGTACCTGTACCTGTGCCTGTACCTACAGTAGTGCACACTAAGGCCTGCCCGCCCGGGGGTGTTTAACTTTAATTGGGCACAACTTTCCATGTTATTTATAGCCGGCTTTTGTAGAGATCCTTTTCAAAAAACTTTGTTTTTCATGCCATTTTACGAGTAAGAACAAAACATTAAAAGAATTAAAATAAATAACAAATTTTATTTAAAAGATAGAAACATAACATAACGATTAAACCGCTAACTAATTTCTCCACGGTCCAGTACCTAGCATAAGGTCCTGGGTTCGATTCCAAAGCCGGGAAAAGTATTGTTTAGTTTTTCATGAGATAAATTTCAGTATCAATTGCAATGCACTCGCCTCCTTTAACATGGGAGCAAATAATAATATAGTCAAGACTTCACCTATTAATTTTATACATTTGTAAGATTTTTGTCAGTCCATTTAAGCACAGTTTTTGTAGGATCGGTTTCTAAATCAAAACAACAGATTCAGAGTGGAAATAATAACTTAAGCAAAATATATTATAGGGCGCGTACAAATAGTCCCATCCGTTACCTTTTTCATACTTAAGTAAGACCAATCCTAAGTTGGGAGGAGGGCGCGCCGGCTCGCCATCCGATGTTTGCATAACTATCCGTCGAGGTAATCTCCGCTAATATTAGTTTGTCAAAATATTCCCCCACGTATCATTGAAAAGGGAAAGGGTCCATCCGTATAGAAATATATATCTCCGGAGGTCCCAGGTAACCCTCAATTGTTACCCTCCTTCAATACTTTTCTATTCGATATGGGATCGCTCCGAGATTTTTTCTCCATGGATAGATACCCTTTTCCAAGAGATTAGAGCTTGATTAAGATTCGGGAATATTTTCGGGGATGCGTTATCCAGTCATAGCTGTCATAGGTATTACGAACTAATATTACGTTTGGCAGTTTTGTTGGGAGTTTGGGTTGGATTAAAATGTTGAGGTAAGTAATATTTCCTTTGTTCGTTTAAGAGGTATATTTTCGGCAAATATTGTAATGTGCTACGGGATGCAAGGTTAGTCACACTCGTACCTACTTAATTATACCTGATAGACTGTGATATAGCTTTGTCTAGACCCCGTTTAAGTGACAACAAGGCTATGCTACCCTACCGTTATCTGTCGTTGGCACCACAGGCAACTCCCATATTCTGCCGTTTATTAGAAGGAAGATTTACTTGAGGACTCTTGCGTGAAAAAGCTTGTTCTTTAGCTAATAAAGAAGCATAGCTTTAGCATTGCCATTCAACGTGGTAATGCTGTCTGTCTTCTGGGCACGTTACGTCAGATGACGACGTCAGATATGTTGGAGAAAGTACATTGACGCATAGGTGTGTTTTTATAACACCAACGATATTTGTATTGTGTATAGAAATTAAAAAAATCAATATTATAATTAAATCTAGAAATACATTTTACTTTAATCAGCGTTATTGGGGGATTTGCAAATAGCTAGAAATATATGATAATAATTATGTTTTGTTGAAAATTATATTTTGTAGGTATAAACATTACAGTGCATTGAACAAAATAATTTATAGGCTAATAAACCATATAATTTTGTAATTAATATTATGTGAAAAAATACCAGAAACAAAATGATATTATTTTAAAACGAGTTACATAAAAGAGTGCTTAAAACCGCAATAAAATAGATTTGTGGTAAATGGAAATAATTTTTATTTTTAAATTAATTTCTTAAATTGTCAGTTACTGTTAGTGGCAATAGGCTCGCCCCCTATGACATGAGACTCAAACATACTGGTGAACTGTGGATCCAGGTACATAAGTACACCTATGCCTTACTCCACGGGGAATAGAGGCGTGGTGGTGTGGTATGTATGTTATGAATTTATAATATGGGTATTCTGTCGTGAATGTATTTTTCCGTGACATTCACTATAATATCAAAATGTTTTTAATAATAAGAATATATAGAAAATAATTATACTGTTTCATTATTACATTTACAAACTAATATAAGAGGAAAGAAATTGTTTGTAATTAAAAACCTACTTTATTTTAGATTAACATAGGGTATTTATTATCCCGCGGTATGTCTTAATCCCATTACCTAAGTATATGTTGGAACTTGGAACCAAGTAACCTACAGGTACTGAAAAGTAACTTAGGACCTTAACCTATCTGAAAACCTTCAGGCCACTAGGTCTCTACTTAAATAGCATAGCAATATTATTCAATATCGACGACTAAAAACCGCCCACACCAACTGACAAATAGTCCAAACTTATCAGGTCCGGATACATTGGAACTATTCCGAACAGAGCTAACAAATGACAAGGCGCTGCCGCTGTGTCCGTCAAATGGCGCCAATAAAGACAAACAGGACAAAAAGGCCAATTTGGTGTGGCCACGTAACGAGCGCCGCTATTAGGGATTCAGGCCGCAAGCCCCTTGCCCGGCGTGCCCGGCCTGCCCAGTCTGCCCGGCGTGACTGCCCGGCTCGCGCTCAATGCCCGCTGATTGCGCTAACTCGATATCGATAATGTCCATCACAATTATTGTACCGTGGCTAAATCATTTGCCTGACCGGTGCAGTACTCTGCGATTAGATAATAGAATTGTTCAGCTATTTGAATTTCTAAATTATTATTATTATTTTGTATCTATGTGTAGATTATTTTACAAAAAAAAAATAATGTGGCCATGGAAAATGACAGTATTAACCTATGAAAATCGTTGAGAGCAAACCAAAATTATTATTTTTTGGTCACTGTAAAAGTCTTAGCTTTCCGGGAGTTATAATTCTCTAATTACCAAATAAATTATCAAGAAAATTAATAATTAGCACTATTTTATACGTTTTACTTGCCTCATTAGTCTAATGCTTGTGAGTGCAATTGCTACGCTAGAAGTTCTGTTTTTCTGATTTTCGCCGATGGATAGCAATTGGCTCACCCCCTATTACATAAAGGATATTAAAATACTAATATAAAATAAATAAAATTAAAGGGCCTCGTTGGTAACGAAATTAGAGTCTGGAGCAGTCTGGTCAGTTAGTCTACAGTACTACAATATCAATTACTAACTTCACTACAGCGAGCGAGAACTGTAGTGTATTTCATGCTAAAATAAAAGAAGGATGTATCCAATTAACAATCAGCACAGGTTTGTAGCTACACTCCAAGTTATTATATCAAAGATAGAGTGGCGATAACGCTGCAATGCAACACAACCGCCCGAGGAAACTCCTTTTGTGAGGAGTTTCCTCGGGCGGTTGTGCAAGGAGATTTATTACCTCCGCTCTACTATGTGCGGGAGTACTCGATAATTAATAACGTTAAACAATTTGAAATTATAACTGTGGACAGTTACAGTCAGTCACTTAACAAAGCCAACATTTCAAGAGGTCACAGTATTGACAATATTCGTTGAGGTAAAGCATATTATTGTCCAATGAGCAAAGAGGTCGTATTACCTTCTTGGATAATATAATTAATGTTAGAGCTTTGCATAACTAGATTTTCATTGCTGACTGTATCATGCCGAAGGTGTTAATTGTTTTAAATAACAAATGGAAATCTTCTCAATCCGTTTGTATTTTTTATATGTTATCTCAGACCAATTAGGATACTCATTTCATTATTAAACTCCAAACGATGTCGACGGAAATAAATCGCAATAAAAAGTAATCTTGAAAATATTTTGTGGCAATGTTAATTCTCATTACCATTTTCTAACAATTTACAGTACAGAGTATGATATTCTCCGATATTTGTAAAAAAACTACCTACCGAATAAGTTTCGAAAGCTTATCAGTGAAGGACTTTAGCACTATAAATAAACAAAGTTAATAAGTACGAACACAACATGGCGGCTTCACCAATAAAACTTGACGACCGCTCACAAACCCGCCTCGTTTACGACGACAAGCGTACAAAACAATACGGTTATTAATATCTACGAATTAATTGCTTCCCGCTTACAATCTGACCCTGAGCCACCACACAACACAAGTGGAGAAGTTCATATTCTATTTCTTAACATACCATTACGCCTGTATTCTCCGTAGGGTTAAGCAGGTGACCTAATGTACCTACACCCACATTTCGCCGGTATTTATAGGTCCCATATAATAGGGGGCGAGCCTATTGCCATTAAACACATACAAATCCAGACTCCGAAGTGCTACTGAGAATTACATAGAAAAACCCAATAACATTTTGCTCGACCTGGGAATCGAACCTAGGACCTTTATCGTGTCAGTCGCGGTTGGGACCACTAGTCTAACGAATATAATCTATTTCTTAAGGCAATTCGATACACACCGGTGACACTACCATGCAATTTTTTGAGATAAGACGTCCAAAAAAGTACAAAAAAATATATCAGAAAAGAAGGAAAGGACATAAAAATAAGGATTCTGGATTAGCTACAATAGCGTGCACCAACTTAAGAGGAGTGTCCCTCGCGAACGCAACAATGTTGCACAGTTGTCGCTGTCTCTATCCCTCGCGATGCGAACGCGTGCCCGAGAGGAGAAACAACAACATTTTCACGCGTATTTCTTATGTTCCGAATTTTGGAGATTACTCCTATAATATTGTTAATACGTAAAAAAAAAATCTTGTAAAAATATATTCACTATATTATCTGGGTTTCTTTCGAATCAGAATGTTTCTGTATTGATACATTGTCGAGAAATACTAGCATAAAGTTGGGCCGTTTTTCAACGAAAATTGCCAATCTTTGAGCTCGTGTAACTTTTTAACCGTATATTGAAATGAAATTGTATACTACAGGAACACGTATTTTAATGATAAGATTGTTACTGCAAAATTTCAATGACTTTCATTGTTTAAAATTCAAGCAAGGGCCAAACTACGTTTGTATTGGGCGCGAAGCGGATACTATCCTCTTAAGTGTAAGTCAATTTATAGTAAATTTACTGTGGCGTAAGTAATGACACTTGGACCGAGGATTTGAAGGAGGTGGCTGGCAGCGGATGGATGCGAGCTGCCCAAGACCGGAATGGTGGGCGCTCTTTGGGGAAGGCCTACGTTCAGCAGTGGACGGCGATAGGCGTATATGAAAAAGTAACGACGCTTCCTGCAACTACAAAATATCTAAATCCATGTACCCTTTATAACAAAATCAAAGCTTAACCTAGACTAAGATTACTTAAATTTAATGTTTATACGGAATAGCCCTTCTTCACTTCTCTGTCGTGTGGTGATCTACTCCCTCTCAAAGCTATCGTAAACAATACTAGGGAAATACTTGTGTGATTCCGTGGCTTCACTCGCAATATATTGTCATCGGTTAATTGAATGCGGAAAATCGTAATTGGGTCAGGTACTTGATTTGCTGTTGACATACCACAATTTCTGGCTTCAAGTGTGATTTCTGGTATAAATAGATTGAAGCATAGGTACTCCTTATTTGATGCTAATTATCTGAAATATTTCGATTATAAAAAAAGCTTGTGACAATTAATGAATTCCTCATGTGACGTATGTATGCCTAAATCTATAGGTTTTACAAATTAAACAGAATTTATTGAAATAACTAAATTAATTATAAGTAATTGATTAATTGCTTTAATTAATTAAAACATATTCAGCGAGAAATTTGCATGAGTCGCTTCCAGGAATCTTCGTATATTAGATTAGCACTATCGTGATTACAAAGCATATATCTAACCATACATCGCTTGCTCAGTGTATCGCTCGAGTGGCCTTTAATTAGGGAAGTGTATCGGTTAGTGGGCAACTGTAACAGGACACAAGCTGTGGGCGCCCAGCGTTGGGCATTGCTGGATACGTTCGTCAATGGGATCGTTGATAAACGCAAAGCGGAAGTATTCTTCAATTTAGCCTTAAATAGCCAAAAGACATAAATGTATGACTTAGATAAAATTTATACAGTAGTATTTATGTAACTAAATATACCTTTTAAACTATAAGGTACAAAACATAAGTATTGTGTCGAATATTTGGTCATTAATTGGGTAGCAGTGTACAAATCATTACTGATTCAGTATTAAATAAATATCTATGCCATACAATATTTTTGTTTCAATCGAAGTGACATTTCAAGTGCCAATCGTTTCTCACGCTAATATACGTATTTTATTTCTTAATTATAATACAAACTGCGTACCTCTTAATAAAATCAAATTAAAAGTGATAGATTTATTCTATAAGTCCGAGTTTTACTTTGGCTTAGTTTATCCAACTTTTGTTATAGTAAAGTGAATGTTTATTATAATAATTTAATAGCTATTTATCGTATCGTCTCCCCAAATAGATAATTGTCAACCTGCCAAGTCCCATATTATAGACACAATGCAAAATCTATTGTTTTTGTTGCCAGCAACCGGAACGAATTAATGACCACTGAAGCTTAACAGCAGCCCCTTAGCTCTTAGCCCCTTCCAAGGCAACATCTCGTGTTCCGGATGCGTCTAGTGACGAGCTTTTGAATGATATTAAATCGCGGTTTCCTATCACTGTTACCTCTCCAACAAACATAGTAAATATCCGCCGAGGCGTAAGGGTTGCTCCGTGAGGCGAACCTTGCCTGCGTCAGCAAGCCATGCGCCGAACATATGCAGTCATGCGCAAACTGCAAGGTGGCCGACTGTTTCTAGTTTTATACATAAATAAACTGCTATTAGGATCGTTGGGCTTTGGAATAAAATTTACATTATATTTTTAAGTGTTAATAGAGAAGTATAATTACTTATTTAGTGCCATATAGTTGGTTGGTTGAACAAGTAAAGGAAAAAGTGGGAGTACAGTCGTATCAAGAGGTCAAACAGAAGGAAGAGAATAGAGAAGAGTGGCGATTGCTCCACTGACAAGAGCTGAGCTCTTAAATGAGAGAGAGAGAGTTGGTTTGTAGTTGTCACTGTAGTCCAAGGTTATCGTTGAAGGAAAAGAAAAAACTTACAAGTAGTGTCGTATGAATGAGACGAATGCAGAATTATCTAGATATGGTCTTAAAAGTATGACGTAATTCTGTAAGCGTAAATGTGGCGTAACTTTTTGTATTACTCGGGAATAAGCCTTGTTTTGCGTGGGACTTTACAAACAAATACACACAAAGTACGTCCAAACTTGAAATCAATATCTGAGGATCATGCAAATATTAGTCTCGAACTCACAGACGTCAAAATTATTAAGATTTTTTTCCCGGCTCAATTATACAGGGTGGAAGGGACATCGACGCACAAACGCTTACCATACATATTCAGTTCATGATTCTGGAACCCTTTGCATTGATATTTTTCGTCGATTATTAAAAAAAATCGGTTACATGGTCAAAATGTATGGAACAGCTGATTTAAAAAAAATAAGCGACGAAAAATTTCAACGCAAGGGGGTCCAGAATCATGAACTGAATTCATGGTAAGCGTTTGTGCGTCGATGTCCCTTCCACCCTGTATAAAAGCAGTACAACTTTTTAACCGACTTTATTCTATAATAATGATAATCTTACGTCTGAGCCTTTACCTAAGAATAATAATCATGCCCAATACGGTATCATCCCTACAAAGAAAAGTCCCCTCCGATAAAACCGCTTATCCAATTGATTCAAAGCTTTCAGAAACATTCCCCGGGAGTCGCGGGGGACCGCCTGTCAACTTTACGATTTGTGTGCCAACTTAAGTAGCTAATTCTATTTCTAGTTTCTATTATACTGACAGTTTGTAAGTGGTAGATGTAGCCAAGTAAACAAATATTTATTTAATTTGAAATAATGATAAGTTTTCCTTAATTATGAATTTTCGTAACAATGCTGATACAAGTAGAATAGGCTAGTTGATTTATTTTTGGTTCTAGAGAAAAAAGTAACAAAACAGAATTGAACAACAAAAACCAAATTAAAACCGGTTCAAAAATAGGCATTTGTAAGCATTTTAATTTTATGCTAGACAAAGAGTGCACTATAGCACGTTGTGATGTCACACTCATTTAGTTTAAAAGAAAGTTTATTTCTCACCACAAGGATTTTTACAAGCTTGTAGGCGGCGGAGTCGAGTTAAGTTAGTATACAATAGAAGTAGTCAAACTATATCTAAGTATGTAGATATACATTTGCAATGACTGTGGTGGCTTGGAAAGGGTTGCACAAAGTATTGGACCCTGTCCCCTGAACTAGGTAGCAGCCTGTATCTCAGGAGATAAGATCTCCTGAGATACAGGATGGTGCTCAGCCATGGACTGTAATATTAATTCTTTGGGAAGGTAAATTGAGTGTCACTGCTGTCTCTATTGATGTTTTTGTTTTTTTGTTTGTTACAGTAAGAGTGTGTGGCTTGGGTGCTAGAGTGTGTGAGTATTTGTTATATAGATAGATAGATAGATAGATTATTCTTTATTGTACACAAGAAACAAAATACAAAACAAACGAAGTAAGTAGGTACAATTGGCGGTCTTATCGCTAAAAGCAATTTCTTCCAGACAACCATTGGGTGGACGAGATTGGTTAAAAGATAATGGGCTGTTGCAGGTGTACATAGTAAATAGGTATTCAGTAAATATATACTTAATTATAGATATGTTGGATTGAGATATAATATAAACATTATGAATGCGTTATAAAATGTAAATAAGATAAATATCATACTAATAATACTATAAAAATAAATATTATACTAATAATACTATAAAAACTAAATATATATAAAGAAATAAATAAATATATATATAATACAGGTACTTTATAAAATACAGAACAATAGTAACAATTTAAGCAGCCAAGTAATGCTGTTTTAACATTAATTTAAATGATGCCAAAGTTTTTGCACGTCTTATGGAAACCGGCAGTGCATTCCATAGACGAGTAGCCTGAACAGTAAAAGACTGATAGAAAAAATTTGTGGCATGCATAGGCATCTTTAGCTTTAAGTTTTCTGATGAACGTAAGGATCTCAAATGTGTATCACAGACGAACTCAAAACGAGTTTTAAGGTAGGAGGGTGTAGTAGGATTAAATAGAATACTGTAAAGTAATGAAAGAATATGAGTATTCCGGCGAAGACGTATTGGGAGCCACTTGAGCTTAGCGCGAAAGTCTGACACATGATCATATTTGCATAAACCAAATATGAATCTTATACAAAAATTTTGGAGACGCTCAAGTTTATTAAATTGCTCTACGGTAAGATCAAGATAGCTGGCATCGGCATAGTCAAGAACAGGCAACAGAAGAGATTGTGCAAGCGCAACTTTAGTGGCTGTTGGAAGAAAGTTGCGTAATCATCTCAAGGATCCTGCTGACGCAAACATCCGGCGGCTAGTTTCCTGCAGTTGCGGTCCCCAAGATAAGGTTCGGTCCACGATGATTCCTAAATTTTTGACCTTATCACTTATAGGAATTATGATGCCATCAAAGATAAACTGGGGTAGGTGAAACCAATCAATTTTAGAAACCATTCGTGAGCTACCTATAACGATGACCTGCGTCTTAGACGGGTTAACACTAAGTCCATAGTATTTGCTCCACTCAGATATTTTAGCAAAATCATTATTAATAACGCGGATAGCTTCCGATAATTGTTCTAGCGGAGCTTGCGAGTAAATTTGAAGATCATCTGCATACAGGTGGTAGGATGAAAGAAGTTGATTAGAAATTGAGTTAATAAATACTGCGAAAAGTAACGGGGATAAAACGCCACCCTGAGGCACGCCAGCTGCAGTATCACACCATGAAGAGAATGTATCGTCAATGCGGATGCGCTGCCGACGGCCAGTCAGGTAACTACGAAACCAATCAATTACTGTTGGAGATATGTTAAGAGAGCTGAGTATGCCTAGCAAAATGTCAAAGTCAACGGTGTTGAAAGCATTGCTAAAATCTAGCAGTGCAAGTGCCGTCAACTTTCCATGTTCCATACCTAGCCTGATGTCATCTGTTATATTAACCAGAGCTGTTACAGTACTATGACCAGGGCGGAAACCGGATTGAAAAGTATTCAGCAGTCTATTCTTACAAAGAAATGAGCTTAATTGTTTGTGAATAAGACGTTCGAGGACCTTGGATAAGAATGGTATTATGGAGATAGGACGATATTCAGAAAAGGATGTGGGATTGGGTTTTTTCGGTAACGGAGTAATCTGGGCATCTTTCCAAGCAGTCGGAAAAACACCGCTGGATATGGAATGATTCAGGATGTGACAAATGATGGGAAGGATTTCGTCAAGGATAGGAAGGATCATTTTACGGCTGACTAAGTCGCTTCCAACTGCGTTAGAAGTTATCGATAAAATGCTCTTCTTAACATCACAATCAGAAAATTGATTAAAGACGAACGGGGAGTAATCAGGAGCCGGAAGACTAGAAAGATTGTAAAGCGTTTTGGCTTTAGTTGTCCTGTCAAAGTAGGACGAGGTAGAGAAATGTCAATTCAATAAATTAATATCTAAATTGGTAGGAATTGTATCTTGACGCGATTTCCCGACTCCCATTGATCTAAGAAATTTCCAGACTTTCGCTGGATCTCCATTTTCAACCGAACTGTGAATATGTTGGCGTTGAGCATTCCTACACACCTTATTGCAGTGATTTCTAATATTTACGTACCTCTCCAAGTTTTGAGACGTTGGTTTACATTTATATTTTGATTTAGCAACCACTTTTTTGTCCATAATTTTTTTTATGTCATCAGTTAACCATGGTGAGGGCAGGTGTTTTACCTTAACCGATCTAATAGGAGCATGGACGTCATAGATATCAATTAGCTTAGAAGTAAATATCTCCAGTTTTTCATCCATTGACATAGATGTAAGTAAAGGTGACCAATCAACTTTTCTGACAGATTCGCGAAGAAGTTTAGTATCCATGCCACCAAAATTGCGCTGTAAAAGAATTTTTGGTTTTGCCTTTGGAGGACGAATTTTATAAGAGAAGAAAATAAGATCGTGATAAGAAAATGCTTCAACTAAGATGGGAACTTATCACATAGTGCTGTCTACCTGCAAATGTTTTCTTGTGCGGTATATAAAGACTCGATGATGTTTGTCTTCGGTGAACCGGTTGGGTAAGGGAACAGTACGATGTCGTCTTAAGATGGATTTGAGCACAAACAGTTTGCGTACAGAAAGTACCTGACATTGGAGTTGGAAAGAGACAGAATTCTTTCTACTCCCCCTAAAATTTTTAAGAGCTTATCATGTCTGATAGGATACTATTTAGCACATAGGACATAATAAGTGATTTAAAATTCGATTTGATGAAGATAAAGAAAAATTTGAAGTTCAATTGGCAAATCTGTATTAAAGCAAGGTTTACGTACTTATTTCTGCATGTTGAAGGAATTCGAAACATCGGGAATTGAATAATATCAATACACCACCTTAACGATAAAATCTTTTAAAGAAGTTTTGTTACAATACTCATGATTATTTATAAATAAAGTGATAAGTTATATAGCGTATTCCCGAAGGTAGGCGAAAACGATTGACATCGAAACTGTATCGGCAAAGTGGTTCTACGTCAGCGAGAAGCGACGCCGTCAGCCTCAAATACAAGATAAGTTTGAACGTAAAAGAATTGCGGGTATCCGCCGCCTGTCGATCGCATCCCCAAAGTGGAGCGGATAACATATTCCTAGACGGCTTTCTACTAAATTGAGAAGCCTTGGCCAGAACTTTAGTAGCTTTTCAGCAAATAAATGTGAGGAAATCGAAAAGAACGGTTGTCATGACAAACATATATTAACGGTTATTTTTTTATGTGTTCGCCAGAAAATAGGATGAATCAGGAAAGTATATAACCACTTCTAAAGAAATCTGTTTCAAAAGATTTAGTTACTAGAGGATATAGTATATTACAGAGACATCGAAATATATTTCGTATCATCAATACTCGACGAATTTTATTGTATTGTACTACACGGGGAGTCATGACGCACGAAGTTTAATTCTTTGTTTCTCTCACTTCTAAAGGCTGATGTTAGATAAATAGGTAAAAAAATAATGTCTTTTTTTTAAATCGCCCCCTATTACATGGGACCTAAACATACCGGCGAACTGTGGGTGTACATTAAGTGCACTTCTGCCTAACCCTTCGGGGAATACAGGCGTGATGGTATGTTATGTTAATGTTTTTTTTTTTGAAAAGCTTTAGGCAATGTGGCATGTCACACAATACTAGTATTCTTGTTAACCCCTCATAATCAAATCAAATCAAATCAAATGTTTTTATTTCAAATAAGCTTTTACAAGCGTTTATGAAACGTTATTGACTCTAGTTGCACGGTTCCAAAAAGTTGATCCTATGGAGAAGAATCCGGCAAGAAACTCCATGGACACTCTTTTAAAATAAATATTTTACATCATTCACATATGTATTGGTATACAGGTACATTATGGCGATAACAGAATGTGAAGACATTGGAGGTTTATGTCATAATTAGCCTGAAGTCGGGACTAAAATTACAAAAGGTTCTCAGCAATACTAAGCTATACGTACAAAGCTGAGATTGAGATATGTCTATATCCAATATCTCAATCTCAATTGATGCGTACCATGTAAGGATATCCTAAGTTTTAGCGATAAAAGGTGCTGCACTAAGAAGATAATATGAAAATTCCCAAGAGATACCTAATGTAGCAAGTTCATAAATGCGTCTCAATTAAGAGGTTGGTATAAGTTATAGGTATTGTTATAATGTAGCTAGTTTTGTGTTTTTGTAACTGTTGTTTATTAATTCAAAGTGTTTTGTTTCATCAGTACTGTAGGAGTTTGTAACAAGAAGTTTTTAAGTGCGCGTCCCGGCATGTAGAATATTTAAACAAAAAAGTAAGTAGTGTTTGAAATATGTCTAGAAAATAATTTTATATGAATGTCACAAGATTAAGATTGATTCCTTGAACGAATAAAGAAGTCGTGATTTCCCTAATCAAGTGTTTTTAACGTAGAAGCATTACGATCCCATAACATTAATCCTGGTGCTTCTACAGTACCTAACCATTTTCAGATGTGTGATTAAACTGGTTACATCAAAAACAACAATGTCAGTTAAAAAAATAAACATTCGCTATCTGAAACTCGTTTAGTGTTTCATGGATTATTATTTCAACTGCTCGACACATTTCGATTGAAATGTTCTTTTTTCGATTTGGGATTAAGATGTAATATTTTTTTGTGAATTTCAGTAAAAACATTATGGGTAAGATAAGCTTTATTGTACATCATAAGTAGCAGTCTTTACAGTAAAATAATTATTCAATTAAATAGTATCATGGCGGTCGATTGTGAGGGTGGGTTTCATTAGTAGTTCAAGTAATAATTTTAATTACGTCAATAAAATTTTACTATTATTATTTTCATCTTCCTACCCTTTTCCCAATTTATTTAGGTTCAGCGCAGCACATCTTTTTGTTCCGTTCATGCCTGTTAGTCGTCGTCTCATCATTCAATACCTTTTCCATCATATGTGACTGAATATATTCCATCCATCTTTTCTTCGGTTTTCTTTTATCCCTCCATCCCTCCACCTTCATATTCATAACTCTTTTAGTTACATGCATTTCATCCCTCCTCATTACCTGCCCATGTCAAGACAAACTACTAACTATATGATAGGATACTGAGTTACCTGATTGAGCCAAATATTCAGACACATTTAAAAAATATAAAAACACATTAAGAAGTAGGTACATTAACAAACATAGATGTAACACACCCACCTTAAGGTGAGGTAAATACAGTTCATGGTAATGGAGCTACAGAGGAGTTTATTTGTCATCATGTACCGCCGAGCCATTCCACACGCATTCTTTTTTTCATATTACCCTCACAACATCGCCAGGAATTTAATAAATGCCCACGGTAACATGTCCCACAATAAAATCTATGTTATTGTATAAATAAAATATAATTTTAGTAGTAGTAGTGCCTGCTGGCATGTCTACATGCTAGCATGAATGGGTCGGCACGACCAGAGAAGTACTACCTACACAGAATATCGACGTCAAGTAGCAGTATGTACATATACTGCAGCGTTTCGTACGGTGAGTGTGGAGCGCCGGAGGCCCAATTCTTCCCTCAGTCCTCTTACTTCACCTTTCTCCTTCCCTTCTCTTCTCCTTAAATAGGTTCGGCAACACATCTGGCGCTGGTAAATAGTAGGTAGTAGTAGTTATCAGGTAGCTCACCTGATGGTTTGCTGATAATCCCATAAAAAAAACCTTTTTATTCAAACAGTTGCTAAGTACCTACAACTCACATGTGGTTATAATTTCAATTAACAGGTCGTAGTAGCCTAGTTATGATTTGTTTTCAGTTAATGACAATATACCGTACCCACATACTGGCAAACTGTGGTGTACCTACTTAATACATAAAAAGTAAAATACAACAAACGAGAGAAAATTAAATACCTACTCAGAATTTATTAAAACCTCAGGGAGATTTAACAAATAGATGCTTTATTTTTGTTTCGTTCAGCTCAACCGACATCTAAGAGTATTCCATCATTTTGCCTCAAAGCTCTTTTAATTACATATCGATCGATAGCTATACTCATTTCTACATACAAGCCCTGTTTACTCGGAAGTCTCTTAGAATTATATGGTTTTATGACATTTGACATTAAAAAAAACACTGGCTGTCTACCGCTCTATGATAAATAAAGATTAATAGTACCTTTAACTACTAAATGTATAATTAAAGAAACCCCCGACAATTCCATTATATCTCGACCGATTTTCATTAAACATGCTGCAGCTAAGAACACTCCCGACTAATTCACCTTTCAAACAAAAAAAAACTAAATCAGAATCGGTTTATCCGTTCGGGAGCTACGATGCCACACACACACACACACACACACACACACACAGACACGTCAAACTTACAACACCCCGTCGTTTTTGCGTCGGGGATTAAAAATACAAACATACACACAATCAAACCATAATGTTCCTACTGATGGGACACAGGTCTCCTCTCGGTGAGAGAGAGTAGGCCGAACTAGGCCTAGACCGCGTGGTGCGGGCCTAGTGCGGTTGTTAGATGTCACATGTCTTCGTTTTTTTTTATTCTAGGATATGCCAGTTTCCTCACTACGTTTTCCTTATGAAATAATTTACGCAAAGTAACTGCAATTTGTAAGATGCGGTCATTACCACTGGGCCACAACCGCAATACCTATAATAATATTCTCGTATTGCATTACAGATTTCAATCTATAATTTAATTTCTACCCTGGACCCTGTGTGCCCTCATAACATCCTCGAGGATCCATTCACCCTACGTGATAGGAACCCACGACATTTCCAATCTAGTGACCGTCCCTAAATATAAATTATTTAACATCTTAAAGAGCTGAATGTATTGTTATGTATGTGGTTGTAATGCCGGCCGTTTCCAAGGAGAACAGTTCATTTATCATGCTAAGCCCCGACCTAAATTGTCAGGCGTCCGAGTGGCTTCAACTATAATAGTTATAGCCCAACAATATGAGCTAGGAGTTTCGTAAGCGGTTAAAAGTAACATCAAAATATTGTTCATAGGGTCATGGTTCACCGTGAGAACAGTAGGGTTGGTCCACATGAGAAAACTTACGCAATAAATGTCCGACGCTGTTCCGGGAAGTAACTTCTAAGCGTAATCTATATGTATTGCTGTACTGTTTCATATTAACTGTCTGTTAGGTATTTCTAACAGTTTCTTAGTACAATAAACGTGGCTTATTGAGTTTATGTCACTGCATGCTTTTGCTGGCTGTAGACGTATAGTTGTATAAGGAGTAAAAGTGCCGATATACCATATCATCACGCCTGTATTCCCCGAAGGGCTAAACAGAGCTGTAATAATGCACATGTAAACAATAATGTGCCTATATTAATTCGGATCAGCTTAGCTGTCTAATGGTGAAACAGTTCAGTAGTTTCAGAGATTATCACACCCTCATTTCGCTGGTATGTTTAGGTCCTATGTAATAGGGGGCGAGCCTATTACCATTAACCGCTTCCACTGAGAATTTTATAGAAAAACCCAATAACACTGCTCGACCTGGGGATAGAACCCAGGACCTCTAGCGTAGCAGTCGCGCTTAGCACCAGTAACACCGCCGATATTAAAGAATTTTCAAACTGCATAATTCTCAAATTTTTATTTTTTATAAAGTCATTATGTACTTGTTCTGTCTTCACTTCTCTGCCTATTAAAGCTACATAATTATAGAATAGACGAGGTATCAAATTCTTGGAATATTTAACTTAAATTTCAATTAAAACCTAATACTAACATCTTAATTAATATTGACGGTTCTCATTACTGGCTTAAGTTAATTTGAGGAAGGTATTTATTATTTCTGAATCGTTAAAACAAATAAGAATTATAATTTGTTACCGACTCTTTCCTCAAACATTTTCACGACTACTTATTAGAGAACTCTCGCAAACTGTTAATCAATATCTTGCATACTTAATAAGAAAAAGTAAATGTAAGGAACCATAAAATATGATTTTTAAAGTAAGAGCCGTGTATGAGGATCCACTGGTAAATAGCGGTGAGCGATCGAGAACGAGATCGAATTAGATCTCTTCGAATGAGCCAAAAACCGTCCGCTCACATTTATAAGTCCGTTTTTTTTTGGTTTTTTAAACAATTTGAATTTGCGCGTCCCTTCAGGGCAGTTTGTCACAATAATTGTCACTTAGCTACCCCAGTAACTTCCTCAGAAACGTCCAAATATTCAAATTAAACTCACACAAGCGGCAAACAAAAGCAACGTAAAAACGTTTCGTTTGTTAATCCATTAAGTAAATTTAAGCAAAAAAAAGGGAATGTTACGAAACACAATGAATAGGAACACAACTTGGACGGACGGACGCCCGGATCGCTTTCAAATCCCGGAGAGTGAAACTTTGAGCGAGTAATAGATTAATATGCAAATAGGTGCGAGTGCGGGCCTCGTCGCTTGCAGCGCCGCCCCGCGGCCGTCGCGGGAAACCGACCGCCCATTAGCGAACATTTTTATTAATTCAATTTAGGACGAATATTACATTGAGGAAAACTGGTGGCAATCAAATATTTAAAACAACGGCTAATGAGCGCTGCACTGTTTTATGTTCATGGTGTAAGTTGCAACTAATTGAAGTCCCGCTCAAAGTTAACACTTCGTCTTATTTACGGGCGCTATGAATAATGGAGTGTTATTTAAAAGTTCACTTGTATTTTAAATATGAAACACTCCCAACTTCTACTGTAGTTTTTGTTTAATTTAAATCTCTTCAGCAATAATGTTAGTTAAAGAAATACAAAACATTTCTAGCCTGCTTATCATTTGGAGTTTTGAAAGTAGACTTAACGAGAACGTTGTTGTGGGGTTTAAATAGGTTTCTTACTATTATTGTTTTAGTTCTACGGCGGTTGGAAGCCTTTCACGTGCCAAATCTCATTGTACGCGCTCACATAAATTTCAGGTAAAATGATAAGTCATCTGGTAATTAATATTATACTATTGGTGGTACAGTCATATGAGATTGAAATATTTATACCTTACTGTAAAGTTCGATTAATCAATACAAGCCGTTACTGAATTATCTACGTAACGTTTTTCAGTGAACGGTTCCTAATATGAACCTACCTTACCCATAGTTAACATATCATAATACTAGCATTCACATCACTACATTTCACAGTACTTACAACGAACATAATTTTGTTGGTTCGCTGAATTCTCCACATTCCGGCAAGGCAGGCTTTTCGTGCTAGAGCTCTGCCAAGCAATGAATAAGTGTTCTTGTAATTTTAGGTCGAGAACGGTTTTTGTTTTAAAATTGCGTGTTCACAAATTTATGCCTTTGGACCAGAATGTTTGTTAATGGCGGCCATATTGTATGAAAGCTAAAAACGTACCTAGTGTGCCCGTCGTGGCGGTCGCGTGGTCATAAATTGTAGCAGCTGCTATATGATGTATTCAGTAAATATTTAAAATAAAACATTTTATTTGCACAGTATTGTACTGTGAAATGTTGAGTTTTTGAAGACAAATTGGTAGCTTTTCATCTGGTGTGGTATTTTTATTGTGGTAATTATTCAACATGTAACGAATCCTCACTTATGTTATTCCATTCCTTGAATACAATCATTATCAAGTAACAAGCCTTATATGACAAGTAAACTCACGTGACGCTTATATTCTTTGAAGGAGTTCTATGTATAATTATTTACAAACATGAATACAAACTCAAGCCAGGGGAAAAGGAAAAACTTGTAATATTTCTACTCCAGTAATTGGATATGTCAGAAAATTGCCTGTCACCTGGGGCCGGTAACTTTATATCTAAACGCTATAACTACTTGTAAATGTGGGCAATGTATATGTATAATGTTATGTAATGCAAACCCAGTGAAATTTTCCTTAACAGATCAATTGCTTTTTTTTCAAGTAGGTACTTTTCCTGCTCGGAAAAAGCCTCCTCTCTCCTTGTTCATTACAAACCCCTCTATCTTGTGCGACTTTCGGCCATGACTACCCTGCGTAAATGTCGTGATCATCGCGACTGACCTCAACGTCACTTATACCCGGTCTGGGTGTATTCGAGCAACATGGCCAGCCCACTTCCACTTTAGCCTGGCTGTTTTCCCCAACATCTGCTATTTGAGCTAAATATGTAACTATGATCAAAAAAACAACTGTGATCTACTGCAAATTTAATAGGACAAACAAACAATATACGTTCAACAACACCACAATGTATTGACGTCATTTCGTTCAGAAACACTCATGCAAATTTACGTTTCCCTCGAACAAACATCGACATAATTGAATAATGTGAATTTGAAACTCATTATGCAAAATTACATGATGGGCGATCATCGAAATGGTTTACACCTGAATAAGCTATTGCTTCATTGTACTCAGTTGAAAAACTTTTCGATCTTTTACCCGATTGGGCATAGGTAGGGCGATAATAATGTTTATTCACATAATATATGTAATTGTTTTTACAAGTGAAATGCTTATTCTAAACTTAAAGTTTACAATAGTATTAGCATTTGGCGCCAAACTAGGTATAACCTGTATTTCAGCCCTCAACGCCTATCCTCCCGAGTTACGATTTAAGTGAGATGGTTCAAACATGCTTTTATTTTATATTTGTTCATTGCCATTGGTTAGCGCAGCTACGAAACTTGAAGTTTGAGTTCGAATACTACATTAGCTTAAAATCGCCTCCTTTTACTGAAATCGACATGACAACAGCAGCGTGCATTAGTACACCTCTACTTTCGGGGATTTCAGCCGTGAAACTATGGTTGCAGATATCATTTGTGATAGTATAGTCTTTACGCTTAGTTCAAAGTTTCATTGCTATTTTATGTCTAGAATAGCCGTTGTACTGCCCACTCGGTAGAATTGGTATTGGTTCAGGCGTTGCTGGCTCATAGTCGTGCGCTCTACGATAGCCTCGTGTGTCGAGATAGCCTTCAGCTCTCGCCATCGTGTTGATAGCCTCGTGTGTCGAGATAGCCTGCAGCTCTTGTTGAAGTGTCGACACACTGAGCGGCGGAATGTTACGAGACCATTTTACAAGCATTAGGTCGTATATTTAAGAATCGGTGCAAAAGTATCTAATCGCGAGAGTATAATAGAACTACTGTATTTCAATATATATATAAGGAATATTTTTATGAATGCGTTTTCTAGATCAGTAGGGGCAGGCTTAGGATGTCAAAATGTATGACCAATACAAGTAAGGATTAATGATAGGGTATGTATGCGGTATGTAATTATTTCATAGGTACTTATATTTTGACCAAAACAGCTATCATATTCACGAACGCCGTGATCTAGTAGAGTATCATTATTATGATGCTTACGGAGTAAATATTATATATAAGATCTAAGCTAGAAAGACACTATAGGCCACATAGCCGAACGAAAACAATGAGTCGCTGCGTCAATCAAGCCAATGCCCACATTGTTACCCTATATAATGTAGATGGTATTTATTACACAAACATCTACCAGATTATCCCGTGTATGTAGCATGTTGCGTGTTTGTCCTCCGTCAATACATTGTTGGCGCCCGACAGGGACCCACCGCCTCAAGCAATGTTAATTACCAAGGCAGTGTTATGTTCGATACAACTGTTTATTCATTTATTCAAACTAAACTGGCGACTGCGGCCTACGAAATATTTAATCCCGGGATACCTACAATATATTTTGTTACAGCGTGACCCAATTCCAAACTGGAAATTAAAGCTAGCCACAACTTTGTGCCCAAAAAACTTTTTTCGACAAAGTTTTTTATGCTACTGCTGATCTATAGTTTTCTAACTCAGCTCTGGCCTGGAAACTGAACCCGCATTCAGGTCAGTAGCAGAGGCTACAATCGCGAAACTGATGAGGTTTGTAAAATATGTCAAATAGAATTACGATGCGAATTTTGAGTGCCTTTGACAAGTCTCTTTGAACGTACAGATCGTTGACTTAATCTATGAATAGTAAATACCAGGCCACCAACAAAATTGTTTTTGATAATGTAGCAAAAAATCCCGGCTGTATTAAAAAGAATCACTGAAAGCGCTGAAAGCTGAATAAAATTATATCTATTGAGCTATCCAAAATGTTTTGTATTACAGGACAACAAGATGTTTTTACATATCACTTGAATGTTAAGTTTATCATAAGTAGGTATCTAATTTAAGGTTATAAGGTTGGAGATCTGGGTTCGATTCCCTTGTCGAGCAAATTGAATTTTGAGTAAGTAGCTCATTAGGCAAATTTCATAAGAAGCTTGGGGTTTGTGCCCAAATGTTAATAGGCTCACCTCTTATTGCATAGTAACTAAAACCAGCGAACTGTGGGTGTCTATCAATACACCACTGCCTTATATCCGGGTATTTAATAGATGTGATGGCATACAGAATATTTCAAGGTAACAAAGAATCACACAGAAGAAAATAACAGATATGCTCGAATTTTACCGTACGTTATTTCTTGGTTCACATAGTCATGTAAGTCGCCAGCACATCAGGTTATACAAAACTGAAAAAAAATCTCCAAATGATTTCAAACCTTAAAATGTTAGTGATTAAGTTCAAAATCGACTGAGATAATTTGACATTTAAGAAGGCGCACTATGGGAGGAAACTGTACGAACATACGGCACGTTGTAAGACGTCGGGTGATCGCACAAAATCGTTAAGTGTAAGACTCCACAGTCCACACCCTCGTCCGCTGCCGCACATTCACTGCTCCTCGCGCAATCTCGACAATTTTCACATTTTAACTCCTCCTTTTGAAGGTAAACGCTTTGTTCCTTCTATTCGGATACCTTTTTCGTCCCGAATTTTATGAGGGCTATATAGAATCACATTTTTGTTACATGTTGTACAAATACGTATAAGAAAATATTCGTTTTATTAGTCTCTACAGTCCTACTTAACATTGAAGCAAATAGAATTATGTTAGTAGGTGTAATGAACATAACATTAAATCTTTGGCACACTCATACGAGTTCGACCTACAATTGGGAAAATGCATTCGGAGTTTTTAGTAGCGTGAAAATCTCAGGCAAAAGCTGAAGTTGGAACTTTGCCCGATATATGTCGATAGCTTCGCGCCCTCTCGCATTAGGTAGCAATACCGTTAGCGGCTGGGTGAAGCCGAGCACATTGCTGTTTACCCCCTCGGGATTACAGGCGTGACGGCGCACAGCTGTCAGCTCTGATTGCAGATTAGACAAATGGTTGTAGGTTATACGTGCACACCACGTCTAAATTTCAGCGAACAACCGCGCTCCAGATTGGCTGGGGCGTGCATACTAGTTTGAAACATGAGTTGGCATTTTACAGAACAGCTGACGGAAAGCGGCAAATATTCTTGTACCCTTAATTTCCTTTCCCGATTATTCGTTTTATTGCTTTCGTGACATAAATGATGTATTAGTCCGCAATCACGAATTTCGGACAGTCCGGACAGTCCGTGACGGTCGGTGTCCGGGACACGCTAGCCTCCGCCGACTCGCTTTTGTGGCTGGTGGCTCGCATCCGCTCCCTGGGTATGCGGGAATCGAAATTCCTTCACTAGTACTGATAGAAGCAAGATAGATAGGTACGTTTTATTGAAATAAATCAACACACTACCCAAATCACTCACAGATGAGATGGAACTTTCTATAGGCGAACCCTCAATTGACACAACATGTATTGAGAATTTTGTAAGGCAATACTTCCATCACTAGATATTATTATTAGTTCTTCCTTTGATTAGTTTCGGTTACAAACTAAACATACAAAACTAATATTAATATTTGTAAAGAAAACAAGGAGCAAGATTATCTCTCTGTGAATATGTCTTCACTTATATTTTCTACCACAACAGGATAGGGAGAAAAAAACAATAAGTTCCTTTGTAGGAAACGTATGTGCAATATATTTCACGTTATTGTATGGAAGAGGCGCAGGTAGTGTCGATGCCGGCTCGACATGACACAATATAATCTGCTCTGAGGCGCGCGCATTGAATATAAATCACGGTCCGCGTCTCCGCGGGCCGCGGCCTCCACCACCTCAGAAAGAACACCAAAAAAGCCCCCGCACATTTGTCATTCCGATTTACCGATTTTCAGAAACAGAAGTGAGTACGATTAAAACTGAGCACTCTCTAAGTTAACGAGGCTTACTTTGATAGATGGTCACTCGGCGCGGCCCCACTCCACCCTTGAGTGCATATCCTAACGATCGTCTGGATTAAAGCGAAGCTGTACCGACTCGTTTGGCATTGTAGCCAATTTCAGCGTTAACAAGAGTAGTGCGACGGATTTGGAAATAATTGGAAACACCTTTGAGGATCTGTTTTCTTCGGGTACCTGTGATCTTGTAAGACAATTGTTAAATAGCAAAAGATAAACGTGTTTGGAAAAGTAATTTGTATTAGAGAGTTGGACTGGAGCATGATGATTAATGGTATAATGTCTGCGGAAGACAATCGCAGCAATCGATGCCGCGTGGTGTTGCGAGAGATATCGGGACGCACCATTAAACATACGCATCAAGCGCTCCGTGAATAAGCGATTGAATATTCCGCGACAAGCGAGCGCCTTTGATGTAAAAGGAAACGTTTCTCTGTAAAAAACTGAATTATTATTGGCTGTAATCGCTCCGCTGCCTTTGAACTTTCCGTCTTGTGTGTGACAGTTTTATTACATATTGCCGTCGGAGCCGCGTTTGTCGCGTGGGAAGTGAAGGAGGGCTGCTATAATATTTGCAGCGCTCCCAACTGAACAAATGTTTGAATTTCTATTTCAAAGTTTTAATATCATTGACTATTACCAACAAGTCTCGTTGAGAATCGAGTCGCGGCCCCGTGTGTTTGCGCTTTGTTTAATTTTAGTTTTGCCGTTATTAGCCCACATATTGAATTTTCAGTCTTAATAAGTTGAAAGACAAAGGCTTTTGTTCATGAGGCGTACAAATAAGCCATTGTACGGAGTGCAAAAGTTTTAGCATCAAGATTTACGAGCACGCTTAATTGCGGATGACCTTGTGGGCATAGACTTTGTAGTCTGTGTGAAGTTCTACAGGCATAACAGTGTGAGTTTGAGGTGAAACTTGTAAACAATTTAAACATAACGTCTACAGGGGTCATACTATCTGCAAGTTCTCAAAGGAATAAAACAAATGTTGAGTTCACGCCGGCATTACCGCTCCGTGAGCTTTTATCCTGGAATCTCCTCAAATGCAATAACGATCGAAGTGAGGCCATTAGAGCTCGTTCCGGAGCATTTGCGTGGAAAATGTAACGGTCAAAGCGAGTGCCGCGGAACCCGCGAATAAACACGAATGTCCGCCGCCTTTGGCTGTATGTAATTCGTTAAAGCAAATTGGGTTCAAAAAGAAAATCCTTGAGAAAGTAGGTCCCGCCTTTTGAAATCTTGAGATCCGTACTCTTTCTCTTTATTATTGCGAACGTTAATCCAAATCCTCTAGCCCGGCCATTTTCTCGTTTCCATACAGAAACGTGCGCAACCATGGCCTGTTTATTTCGGCTCAGATTTTGACCAATATCTGGATCATTTTATCTCGTCAAGTTTTACGACTGTGTCTACTCGCTTCCGAACAATATCATACGTTACTTCCTCTCCATAAAAACAATGTCGTCTAATGATAAGACTCGCTATTATGATATTTTCGTAGCTTGTCTCCCTCTCGCCGGGTGTTGGGTGGCAGCAATCTTTTTTAATCTACTTTCTGGTAATAAAATCTAATAATACGATCACACTAAGAACAATAACGTAAAGTAATTCTGTGTGAAAAGCAATCAAGGTTTATTCGACGATTTTCCTATTGAAGAAGTTTCAGTTGATTTTGCGCAAAGTTTGCGTTATTCCTTTGTAATAAGCGGGTGTCGGCGAACAGCGCGGACGCCGCGGGATCCGCGATCATCCATCATCCGCGGACGTCGGCGGATTTTTATCCACAATTGCGAATACACTGTGGGTAAGCTAATTTATTTTCTGCGGTAATCATTTGAGCGTTGTACACCATCACTGGGGTTTGAATAGATTTATTAAGATCATGAAGATAAATCGTATAATATATTTAGTGTAGAGGGTTTGCCTGATCTTGGAATTTTAAAGGTAGATATTTACCAGAACGTCTATTTAAAAGATGATGTTCATAAGCTCGTTTCGGAGACCGAAATAAAAGCCCATCACGATAAAAGTATTGAAGACGCGTCAGCGGAATCGACGTGCCGTAAAACAGTCCCTCTCGTAAAACGAATTTAATTCTTCGTTTCCCTATTAAGGGCCGGAAGGGACTGATGATGATTTAGGAAAATGACGACGTCACATTTTCCTTACTTATGTCCGTTTTATGTATTGCCATAAATACGTTTAGAGTTTTGCGCCGCTGTCTAATGAGCGGTCTTAATGTCGACGACGAACGACAGGCAAACGGAAAACAGAGAATTGCTTCAAATTTATGTATTTTTCGTTGATTATAATTTCCTATAATAAACTCATGCCGTCGATATTTTTTCATGTTATAAATGCTGCAGGCCTATTTTGATTCATTGTGTCATTATTAAGACATAAATGCTTTATTCAAGTTCTAATTTCCTGCTGGAATATTTTAGTTAGGGTAAATATATTTCAAACACTAATTAGTTAGAAGTTTTTAATTTGATTAAAATCTTATTATTATAACATCTTATTTGTATGAAAGAGCAAAAAAGAAATAGAAAAAGTGAACATTCGTTTTCATAAAGGATTTTAATACACCCCCAAACAGTTGTACAGAAATTACCTTTCTTTGTGCAAGGTATTTGTGGTGGAGCAATAGACGTCGCGCGTCGCTATCAAAAGATCTTGCGAACACACCCGTGTTTTTGATAAATGATGACGAAAAATATTTTTCTCTTTAGCTTCGCTACGATATTGGTTCTTGATAATGTCACTTTGCTCTTTTAAAACGGTACGTTGATAGAAATTCCCATCAATCCTAACACAAAGCAACAAACGTAATCTACGGCGCTTATTCTCCTGATACTCGGCTTCAATGAGATCTGATAAATATTCCGTTGAGAGGATCAAAACGGTGCGAATGCTACCAAATATTAATAAGTATCTTCAGCCTTTTCATTCGCAAGCGTTTGTAGAATTAAGAACATTTCGATCTATGTAAATATATTACATTTTTCAAGCTTTTATTATAAAATCTTCATATATTTTTACTAAAGTTAATAGTGTTTGCATTGTCGGTGATATTTTCCGACAAAGTGATTCCTAAATTGATAAAATGGTAATTGATCTAGCAAAGATGGAGATGATTGCGTTTCATTTCTTAATCGATTTTGTAAAGTCTAACAAAAGAATTTGGTTTTCAAATAGGTATGTATTTGAAATGGAAAAAAAATCATTTCTCAATTTACATACTTTCTTTTTGACAAAGTAATACATTAAGTTACCTCTACATTGATTTTTAGCTATATTTGGAAACATATAAGTATTATGGTATTTACAATGTGGGTAATCAACCCTATTGCACCATTATTGCAATCTAACACGTCATACTCGTAGTTACATTGTTGCATTGCGTGCAATATCCGCGCATATAATTTCGAGTTCCGTTTACACTGCCAGCAAATAGCCCTAACATTACAGTTAATTTGCGCCATTTCCCACGTCACACGTTCGCTTGTGTTCGATACAAAGCTCCGTACACGTCACTCACGTTAAATCATTTCGTTTGTTTCCATCTATATTAAATTTCATGGCTGTGTGAATTTATTTGATTCGCATTACGTCACGTCGCTTCGAGCTCCT
This sequence comes from Subacronicta megacephala, assembly GCA_958496365.1. NCBI lineage: Eukaryota > Metazoa > Arthropoda > Insecta > Lepidoptera > Noctuidae > Subacronicta > Subacronicta megacephala. The sequence continues at coordinate 17,298,142 of OY292515.1, forward strand.
CACCCGGTAGATTTTTTTCTTTTAATATAATTCGTCGGGTGTCATTTTTCTGTTGGCGTCATCAATCATTCTCAGTAACTTTCTCAATATATTTTTATCTTTATTTGAACAGTTTTTTATTCGGAAGTTCATCATTAAGAATTGGTCCTTCTTTGTCAATCATCACAAAGTATATCCAGAGTTATTCCTTAAAATATTTTAGTGATTGTGGGTTAAATTGCTGAGTTACATTTTATTTTGAGTCTTCCATTACTTGGAACAATGTATTGAGTCTCTAAAATAAAAGTTACAAATCTTGAGCGTAAGCCGTGCACTCGAGTTCACTCGGGTCTCAGTTGACTACCCTTAGCGACTCCTTATTGCTACACATTAAACTCGGGGAACTTTGCTCGCTGGTGACTTTGCAAGATTCTATTAAATTGCTTCATTTTGTTGTAGCCGGCTCACATTGTACTCACAGTTATAACATCGTATGAACTTAGATAACACGGAGCAGATTGTACAGAAACTAAAACTGTTCCACAATGTGTCTCGTAAACTAGAACTAAAGATAAGAGAGAATAAATTCTTGCTCCTTCTGAAGAAAACAAAAGTTTTTTGGTTGATGATCGTAGGTAAAATATGAAGAGCTGTCTGCATTGCTTATTCATAGATTGCTTCGACCTTTCAACCCGACAAAGAAGAGGAAAAATATGTACCTACCGCTCCCCTAGCACAAACAACAGTAACCGTTGAACATAAACAATGAATGAATATCAAACAATATATCGCTCAAGATCTAATCCTGAAATAAATCTAGACAGTTTTCACGAAGATGTATAATATTCTCGATACGGAGATACACGCGTAAAGCTCAGGATTGGTGAAAATTACATGAAACTCGGCGAGGCTGACGTCACGCGGTATTTGTACCGTACATATATCTTAATGTATTTAATACTCCCGTTAGCTCGCGATCGACACAACACTTTGATTATTTACAGCAAATATTACTTATCTAACGTTTTAATAATGGAGAAAATCTGCTTAGGACTAAAGTTTTTTTTTATTACAAGGCGCGGTCATACGAGTATGTAGTGGTGATGATTGTGTATCTTTTTTGTAAAACAAGAATATGTTATCTTCTTATTATAGGGATAAATAGACTGCCTCATTAGTCTAGTGGTCCTAAGTGCGACTGCTACGCTAGAGGTCCTGGGTTCGATCCCTAGGTCGAGCAAGTGTTATTGGGTTTTTCTAGGAAATTCCCAATAGCAGCTCGGAGTCTGTATTTGTGCCCGGTTAATGGCAATAGGCTCTCCTCTATTGGTACACGGGACCTAAACATACCGGCGAAATGTGGGTGATGTACACCCACATTTCGCCGGTATGTACACCTATAGTACACCTTTGCCTAACCCTTCGGGAAATACAGGCGTGATGGTATGTTATAGGGATAAATGTAACAAAAATAACAAAATCATGTAATCGGCATGAAGTAGGTATTGTCTGCTTACATTTCACACAAAAACCACCGCGCCTCATATCCCCAGTCGAGTCTCTTGCGCCGCGAGATAAGTAGCTGACACATTCTGTTTTTCTTCCATTCCCAAAGCAATAGCTACCCGCTCGCCTGACATCGAAACGCGATATTATTTGGCGGGATTTATACATTCCCCAGGGCCTTGATCAGTGGGTGACAAGTGAGAAAGCAATTTCTATTCGGGTCGTCCCCGGTGACTGTTCGAATAACGCGCGAGATTTGTCTGCGTCGGTGTTACTCGCGTTACTCGATGATGATGAACTGCCACTATATCTTCAGAATGAAGGACTCAACTTTTATAACAAAGAAGACTTATTGGCACACGTAAAATTTGTGGAGCTTTGCGCTTGGTTTTCTTTTGAGGGATCGCGAATATCAAGAAAATACTCTGTTTTGATGGGTAATGTAGGTCTCGTAAAATTTCGTATTGTTATAAGATTTCATTTCTAGACCCGTACTGACAAAGTTTTGTCACCATTGTTTTTTTATGACAAAGTGCTACGTTTTGTCACTATTGTTATTTTAGGATTCTTTCTTACATTTTTTGTCCAATTACAAGTCTGTACTTTCTGTTAAATAATCATACTTATTAGTAATAGGTATGTGATGATAATAATAGTATAGTGATAATAATAATATAGAGATGATAGTAATAGTACGTAATGATTGCCTCATTAGTCTAGTGGCCCTAAGTACTGCGCTAGAATTCCTGGGTTCGATCTCCAAGTCAAGCAAAGTGTTATTGGGTATTTCTATGAAATTCTCAGAAGTTGTTTGCCCCCTATTACATGGGACCTAAACATACCGGCGAAGTGTGGGTGTACCTTAGTACACCTCTGCCTAACCCTTCGGGGAATACAGGCGTGAATGGGAATACAGGTATTTTATGTTATGTGACGTAATCATTTGAATGCAATAGTTTACAACTCGGTTAAGTTGCCAAGCTGTGAACCGCATTGTGCCACCGCTGGCTCAAATCTACAATACACCCGGACAGGTCGAACACGGCTATGATACGGATAAACAGACAACTAGCCGGCATTATTTACAACTATAAGACAACTTGAGATGTATGCTCTTTGTTTAACTTATAAATACTGTACCTAGAACAATTACAAATGCAATACAAAATGTAAAACAATGTACTTTGACGTAAGTAGATCCATGTTTGTTAGTTATTTTTAACTAGGTTACATTATATTTGCATGAAGGAACAATCATGCCACAATCTTGGCAAGACTTAGTTTTTAATTCAATAAGTTTAACAGAATTTCAAGCTTTTTTATTTGTCAACTTTTTTGTTATAAATTGTTTACAGAAAAAAATACGTGATCTGTGTTCAGCTGAATGACCAACACGTTAATTCTATTATTATGTAAATTACACTATTTTGTTGGATCATACTCCGTTTAAATAAAAAAAGAAGAAAGAACTTAATTTCTCGTGAACAATAACATTAAGATTACATTTAATGCAAATAATAGGTACCATTTGTAAAATAGCTGAATAGTCTTGGTTATGTTTTTATATTTTTGGCATCTAACAATAAAAAAAAACAGCCGAAACCTAATATAGCCTGTATTCCTAAATGCATATCCATATTAATATTATAAATGCACCAGTTAATCGGTCTGGTAATCCATTTGTTACGTTTTAACACCTGAATTGCTGAACCAATTTAGACAAATCTTGATACAGAGAAAGATTGGACCTCGGAGCAGGACATGGACTACCTTTTGTCTTAAAGTTTAGTAGCCCATAAACATTACATAAAAAATATATTAACTTTCTCATCGTAAAACATGAAATCATCGGACCATACACCTCACAAACTAAAAGTATAACCGATATCGCCACCCCATTCATCACCTATTAGTTCGACCCATGAACAAACTCGGGCAGGTCTTTGTTTACAGGTCAAACGCCATAAATCACGGCTCGCAACTCTTCGACGGGTGATAACTCGTGAAAAGGAAAACTGATGGAAGTTTGTAGCCGACTCGAGTTAATACAGCCGTATGTTTACCTGCTACGTGGAACTTTGGCATTAGGATTTTTAGTGTTTAATAAGATTTTCTTTGAAAAAAATACTAGGTTAGCTAGGCTTATAATCTTAATCTTTTGAACGCCATTGTCACATATATGTGACAAACGAAATCTTACCCTGAACGCCAACGTCACAAATATATGACAAAATATACGTCGCACCATATTATGAAATAAACAATTTAATCATTACTTTAGTGTGTTTTGACTACCTTGTGTAATTTGACAGAAAAAGTGGCCTGGCGTCAGGGGTACGGCGATACGTTTATACTCTGGCGTTCAAAAGGTTAATACGACGTTTTGCTTTCTTTGAACAAGCAGGTTTTGTTACCTTCTGAAGTGGTCAAGCAAACGCTGGACCGCCTCTGATGGTCGTCACGAATACGTTACAAATTCCATGACCATATGTAAAATGGGGCAAGAAGAGGTCAGTGTGGTTATCATCAAGTCCGACATACCCTGATGCCTCTCTAGGTGGATCTATGAGGACTTTCCATACTAAAAAGAAAAGGTTTACTGGTTTCTAACAATGGAGAAGATGGCTGGGTCTTATCATCCGCCTGGAACCCCATCATAGATTCCATTAAATCTTAATCCAAGCACAAGACTGCGAGACCTAAGGATACGGTGAGCTCATTCTGCAGGGCCGGATCAAATAATTATCAACAAAATGTAGGGTAGCTGTTGATAATTTTGACATTAGGACGAACAACACCTTGAGCTTTTTTTTTTGGTGAGCCACAGGAGTTGAGGTTTAGTATGTAAATACATAATATTCGGCGTGTGTGCGTATTTATAATAATGCTGTCTGTTCTTAATATATTCAGTATCAACTCAACATTAGAGATGTTTTATTTAATTTAACTCCCGTCCTTATAACCTCAGTCCACCCGTGACCATGGATACTGTAAAGGATCCGAAACGTCGGGAATTAAATAATATCAATACAAAGCGATAAAATCCGTAAAAAGTAGTTTTATTTCAAGAAAAGGTTTGTTGATTATTGATCTCAACGGCGAAACCGGTACAAAGCTACAAATAGCTGGAGCTATATTGGAAAGATATAACTGTCACGGGAACGAATACTCCAAAATCAATTGCAAACAATAGCTTGGGAGAAAAATAGTGGCGGTAAAATACAATCGAAATATACACGCACCGGTTGGTTGGGCTGGTTTCATAAAATAAAATGTCTTTCGTCTGATCCTACTGTTTTTATTCAGATTTATTGTGCGTTCTGCCTGAAGCTCTGAAATACGAATAATTTGTTCGCTTAATGTAATTTTTGTGGAGCTACAATAATTTTTGGTGACGTAAAAAGATACAACTTAAATTTTACTGTTTTTTAGATAGATAAAAGAAGCTATATACTTCAAAGAAATATTTCATAATGTCGTGTCAAGTATTATTATTGTCAAGGTATTATTTGGAAACCTTAATAAGTACTGACAAACATGTTTCAAGTTTCAAATCATGTATTTGATGTATAAAGAAGGAAATATTGTATAATTACCTGCAAAACTAAACAGAATAGATTTTTATATTAATGATTTTTAAATTTCAGAGCAAATAATACAAACGGAGTATATCGCACCCTTATTGCAATACAGTTACTAAACGAAATTAAAAAAAAACTTGTTTTTAACTCAATCTACATGTACATGGAGTTAAAAACAAGTTTTTTTAAAATTTCGTTTAGTGACGGTATTGCATTAAGGGTGCGATATGTAAAGTCATAATAAACTTGTCACTATTTCAACACAAAACAAGCAGTGTACACGAGATGTAAAAGTGAATGATACACATGTACTATTTATGTACACAAATAAATTGTACTGTGACCCACAGAGCACTGTATACATCGCAGGGATGGCCATTGAAATAATTGATCGCCTTGCCGCCGCCGCCGACGCCTACGAGATATACGCTTATATTTCATTCGCAACAAAATGTAAACATAAAAATGTTTTATGAAAAGCGACGTAAAGTACTTCAGAGCATAAGAATAACTTAAAATTATGACAGTAATCTTAGCCTGGGTTTAAAAGTGCTGGAGATAATAATACTTTATTGATATATAAAAAGATAAAAAGAAAGTTGGATGATAAAAATCAAGTCGTAACTTTACTTTAAAGCTATTTTTTGTCAGTCTACTTTGCTATACAACGACTTTCTGAGAAATGATATAATTTTAATCTTTATCATGGTGTATTTAAGTTTTCATACAAAAGTTATTGGATAATAAATTAATTATTTCAAATGAAAAATCCCTGTCACCCAGAGAGATCTGTGCCCAGCCGTGGGACAATAAAAGGATTAATGATGATGATATTCAAACAAGACTATTAAAGTTAGTTTCTGAAATCTTTATAAAAAATTACATACCACCTTTTTAGGGTTCCGTAGCCAAATGGCAAAAAACGGAACCCTTATAGATTCGTCATGTCCGTCTGTCTGTCTGTCCGATCGTGTCACAGCCTTTTTTTTCGAAACTATAAGAAGTATGCAGTTGAAACTTGGTAAGCAGATGTATTCTATGAACCGCATTAAGATTTTAACACAAAAATAGAAAAAAAACAATAAATTTTGGGGGTTCCCCATACTTGGAACTGAAACTCAAAATTTTTTTTTTCATCAAACGCATACGTGTGGGGTATCTATGGATAGGTCTTCATAAATGATATTGAGGTTACTAATATCATTTTTTTCTAAACTGAATAGTTTGCGCGAGAAACACTTCCAAAGTGGTAAAATGTGTGTCCCCCCCCCCTGTAACTTCTAAAATAAGTGAACGATAAAACTGAAAAAAATATATGATGTACATTACCATGTAAACTTTCACCGAAAATTGGTTTGAACGAGATCTAGTAAATAGTTTTTTTTTAATACGTCATAAACTGAATATTTTGCTCGAGAGACACTTTCAAAGTGGTAAAATGTGTGTCCCCCCCCCTGTAACTTCTAAAATAAGAGGACGATAAAACTAAAAAAAATATATGATGTAGATTACCATGTAAACTCCCACCGAAAATTGGTTTGGACGAAATCTAGTAAATAGTTTTTTTTTAATACGTCATAAATTGTAATGATACGGAACCCTCCGTGCGCGAGTCCGACTCGCACTTGGCCGGTTTTTTTCTTTTTTCACAAATCAGTAATTTTTTTAATTTTTTAATTTTTTATTTATTCAATTCAGATATGATCCATTTTGTTAGTAACGTCTTATACTATGTTAGTAAGAATATATTGATATATTAATTTAAATTATAATATAAAGTAAAATATACAAATTAAATTAAATTAAATTGAGCCACTGGTCTTAATGATTTAGTGAGATGGCCAAGCAGCGGACAATTCCCACTGTTAGCCACCGCTCTCACAATGCTGTTGGAGCTGCCCCTTATCCGGTACAACAAGGACGATGTCTTTGTCCGCATTATGGCTTCGAAACTGTCGACATGAGCTACCGCGAACATCTCTGAGGCACTGCAGTCGTGGCAGGCCCATCAATTCAATTCAATTGAATTCATTTACGAGTATTCACTTAAAACAGAGTACATCAGCACCCTAAAAGCGTTATTGATGAGTAAAGAAACAGAATGTTATTCACCAAGCCTCATCAACGCAAAAAACTACAGTAGGTAATACTTAAATTATCCACCTATCTGCCCTATAATAAATAGGACTATTTCACTTGTATCGTGCCATACTCCCATTTGCGTAACCAGACGGGTGCTTGTACTTCAAAACGTACCCCTATTCACAAACCACATATTACACTATAACATCTTAATATGAAGCAAGGTCACAACCTGTAGTTATGGAAATGCGTGTAGTTCCGAGGTCAGGCCGGAGCGGCATGCGGCCAGGCTCGCGGCGGCGGCGGCGGCCCCACACCCATGATTGATCGACCGCCTCCCATGGGGAAAATCACTGCATGGATGTTTGCACAGAATGGAAACGTTAGACGTTATAGGCGAAAGCTATAGGGACGTGATATACAGCGTATGTCTATTGGAATATGTGCATACTAAGAAAAGAGATTTATAAATGTCAGTATAGGTGTCTCGCGGCGGTACTCGTGTGAGTCAGCCGCGTATTGTGCTGCGTTATCGAGTGCATTTATTTTTTATCTAAATCGCGAAGTTTTAGTAAAGAAATATTGACGTCAAAACCGGTTGAACACCTGCGCGCTTATCGGCTGCCCCATTGTCTATCGGGCGACCGAAACACAGCGCGCATGGATACTCAATATACACATCATTATGTATATTGTTTACGACATTCAACATGGAAGATGAATTTATTATGAACCGTCCTGATAACTTTAATGATGAAATTAGGTTGCGGACACCGAGTCCTAGTTGTTTCTTAAATGAAAGTAGTACTTACAATAACATTGATATGACAGAATATACAACAAATACGACCGAAGTAGATGGAAAGATATATGGTGGAATTAACAAAAGAGACAGAGAAGAAGAAGAAGAAGAAGGTGAGTGGGAATATACATCAAAGGAAAAAAAACCGAAAAATATAGAAAAAGTTGAAGCTTATGTTTCATCAAAGGATAGATTACCAAAACAATTTGCTCTCGCCAAAATCTTTAAAGAAAATAACATTCTAGACATCACCAAAATTAAATACCTAAATCCCTTTAAAATCCGAGTAGAATTTGAAAACGAAATGTGTATGGAAAAAATGGTAACCTGCAAAGATTTAATTAATAAAGGATGGAACTTTCAAAAGGCACTGCAAGTTTCATATACATATGGCACAATTAAAGATGTTGACCTAGATTTGACTAATGCAGAAATACAAAGCAGTATTAAATGTGACAATCGGGCGACTTTAGCTTCTGCTTATAGACTGAAAAGACGTGGAGATAACGGAGAATGGGTTTCAAGTGAAACGGTTAGACTTGGTTTTAAAGGTTCTTTCTTACCGAGCCATGTTTACGTTGATGAATTACGTATCAAAGTAGACCCATATGTTTTTCCCGTCTCCCAGTGCTCAAATTGTTGGCGACTAGGTCACACACGGACCAGATGCTCTTTGGAGAAAGCAACATGTCCAAAATGTAGTGGAAAACACGAAAATTGTGATACCAAAATATATGTATGTGTGAATTGTCAGGGTGATCACATGTCAATAAATAAATCAGTTTGTCCCGTTTACTTAAAAGAAAAAAGAATCCGTGAAATCATGTCCGAATTTAATTGCACTTACAGAAAAGCTCGAAGCATGTTTGTGCCCACATCACCACGCGTAGAGAAAGAAAACATTGTTGAATCTTATGATCACTTTCCAGAACTCCGACCGAAACATACAAATATAACCGTTGCACCTAACATGTTTTCGGGTCGTTCCGTGGTTTCGTGCAAAAACGGTTTCCGGACAAATTTTTCCACTTATTTCTTAGTTTATGCAATATATTTTTTGCGTAGTGCGTAAAGACATAGTCACTTTAAAAGTAGTATTGGTAATTTTACATTTATATTCGTTAATTATATAAAAAAATCTATTAAAACTGCGTGAAAAATCATTCCTCTCCGTTTCCAAATAGGGACCTCGGCATGGATTTTCATGTTTATTTGCCAATATTCGAATTCAAGACTTTAATTAATACGGCATCTTGAAAGCAATCTTCTGACCTATTGTTTAAGTATTTAAATGATTTTTTAACTCATTAATAGTAAAAGAAAAGCTATCTTTTCAAATTGTCACAATAAAAACTTCATCACCATCCGTACCTAGAAACTTTATAATTTTGTCGATGTTTATTTGATGCCTACTACAATTCAGGTCACAACGTGCTTCTATTGGTCAGTTAGCCGCGGCAAACAAAGCGAGGTGGACGTGCGCTTATCGTTGTCAAAATTATTAACGATCTTCGTATTGTTGGTAGTGCTTCGTCCAGAAAACAGTTCATCGCATTCCTACTATTTCACAAGGTACTGTAGTAAGCAAAATATTATAAATATTTAATGTGTTTATCTCATAGGTTGATTTTGATCGTATTTTATTCTTAAGTTTCTAATGTATTTAGTAACGAAGATATCAAACAAAATGTTTGAATTGTTCATTCATCTCCATTTCATTACCATCGTTTCCTTCCATTTTTTTGCGGGAAGGTAATGAATTGTTTTGGAAGGAAATGAAAGTATTTTTAAAGTTACAAATAAAATTATTTAGTACTATTTTAAACTATCTTTTCAAATGAGATGACTATATTTCTGTGTAATTTATGATTCTACTCTTCTAAAATAATAAGACATGGGTTTGTTTTATTATTTTCAGTACTAATATGGGGAAAACTCGTAAAAAGTTAACAAGAGAAGAAAAACTAGCAAATGACAGGCTACGCAAACGAGTAAAATATGCGCAAATAAAAAACGATCCTGATTTATATTCTCTACAGAAAGAAAAAGAAAAAAGTAGATATTTAGCGAGGAAAGAGAGAAAAATGATTTGTAGCATTAAAGATATGACTCCTAGGGCACAGCGAGAACAAAGAAGGCGTTGGCGAAAAAACACACAAAACTACTTAAAAAGGAAGGAAATAGAAAAAAAAACACTGAGCATATTGCTGGAAAACTCACCACCACAGAGTGAATCAGAAAATTATATTAATACAGAGCCTCCTGGAGTAGATCCCTTGATATTGTCTGAGCCAGGTCCCAGTCCAGTCCAAAGTACAAACCCAAATAAGTCTGCAGGATTAATCAAGTCCAAAAATTTATTAATAAGGCGTATGCGTTATAGACACATGAAGACAGTAAAGGAATTGCGTGATAAAATTGATAAACTAGAAAAAGAAAAAGATGCATTACGCAAAAGAAGTCGTGTAACTAAAAAAGTGTGTGATACAATTGAAAAAAAAGTAGATGAAGTATTGATGGAGATAAGGCCAGAAAAGAAAGAAGAAGTAAAAAAACAACTGCTCTTTAGCGAAACTATGTCACGAAATTTACAAGACAACTATAAGAGTGTACTTAAAAAGGATAAGAAGAATTTTGTGACAACGGTTATTAAAGATGACAAAATATTGAGAAAGTATAAGCTGCTGCATAAATTACCATTTTCCCGAAGAAAGAAAAATATTGCAGAAGAAAAACAAATACAAATTTTAATCAATCGAATCCAGTCATTTTTTGAAGAAGACACAAACAGTCGAGTTGCAGCGGGGAAAAGAGAGTTTATTAAGAGGAGAGGTGTGAAGAAACAGAAGAGATACCTAAATGATAATTTAAAAAATCTACACGTGAAATTCTTGAAGGAGCAATGCAGTGTAAGCTATTCGACATTCTGTAAGTATAGACCCTATTGGGTGGTTTTTCCTACCGAGCGAGACACTTGCCAATGCAAATTGCATTCAAATGTAAATTTGTTGATTAAGGCACTAAAAAACGCAGAAATCATCGCTGAAAGCACGGGAACACATGTTCTTAATAGTCTCTGTTGTGATGCAAAGCAAAAATGTCTCGAGCGTACATGTGAAGTCTGCGCAAGTAAAGTTCTGAATTATCATGAATTTCATAACGATAAAAAAATTGTGTTTTATGAGTGGGTTGTAGAAAAAAAGCCATATACGGTGAAACATGGGATACAAAAATTTAAAATAATAAGTATAAAAAAAAGATTTGAAGATTATCCGCGCAACATTATTTACAAATTAGAGTCAACTTTAGATACATTCCTTAAGCACAATCTAAATATTACTGTGCAGTATGAGGTTATCAAGCAATTGAAACAAAATATGAGAGACAAAGAGATACTAGTTCACGTGGACTTCAGTGAGAACTATTGCTTGAAATATAATGAGGAGATACAATCCTTCCACTTCGGAGGAAGTAGAGAACAAGTATCCTTACACACTGGAGTTATTTACTATAAGGACAGTGATGGAGGAATATGTAGAACCAAATCATTTTGTACGATTAGTGATTGTTTGAAACATGACGCTGGAGCCATATGGGCTCACTTGTGTCCCATTTTAAAGATGGCTAAAGAACTAGTACCATATGAAATAGTACACTTTTTATCAGATTCGCCGTCTAGCCAATACCGAAATAAGAATATTTTTTACATGATCACCAAATTAAAAGATATTAACCCGAATATAACTACAGTGACATGGAACTATCAAGAATCCGGCCATGGCAAAGGAGCTCCGGACGGTATTGGGGCAGTCGTAAAGCGGACTGCTGATAATTTTGTCAAATATGGTGGGGACGTTGGTTCTTTCGAAGATTTTTGGGCTTTAGTAACTAAAAAGATATCAAACGTCCATTTTGAGATGATAACAGTGGGTGATATTGAGAAACAAATATTTCCACCTAATATTCCTGGCTTCAAAGGAACAATGAAAGTTCATCAAGTCATTTGGACCGCTGACAATAATAAAACTTTAACTTTTCGAAGTCTCAGTTGCTTTGAGTGCCAAGATTTCGGTATTGCTTGTGGACATAATAAGCATTTAGGCTTTCTTCATTTTGATAGCTACGGCGAAGGCGAAAGTCTTCAATTTGATGATAATGAGTGTACCAAAAATGAAGGAACTTATATCAATGACAATCAGTCCTTATTGAGCATAGATACATCTACTTTTTTAAACAACTTAGAGGAATCAGATGCGTTAGAGAACTTACAACCTCTTCAGGGTCCAATCGATTTAGAGCTCTCACCATTGATCAATGCTACAGCTGGTTGTTCTTCAACTATGCCTAGATCTCCTAAAATCAAGATTTTGTCTGACGTACGTGTAAGTTGGGAAAACCGTAGATTTTATAAGATTCCCAATGAAAAACTATTTGCAAAAGAAATAGATGCTTTCAATTCTGAACACCAACGGCAATTTGAGTCTTTCATTCAAGCAAATAATTCAGGAAAAGAAAACAAAGAGCATGATGGATTGTCAGATGATAGTGACGATTTAAACATTTTTTAAGGTTAATAATGTCTATTATTGTAGTTTTTTTTTTGAAAAATCAGTTGATTGTGACCTACTTTAGAGTTATCATATTATCGAATTGATTTTCAGTACTCAGTACACGAAACAGGGAATTTTAAGAATTTGTTAACACTTTTGCCTTTATGGTTTGGATTTTTACTGCTATTGTGTTTAGTAACTATATAGCAGTATAGTTTAAACTCGAAAGGATAGTAGCATATTATAATGACTGTTATATAATATTACCTACTAATTGTTAATTGTGTAGTCAGTTATTTCATTCATAATAATGTTATTATTGTTTGTTTCTTTTTTGAAGACTTAGTAATTGTGATTTTGAATACAAGACCTTTTTATAACTTACATACTATTACAGTCTACTACTATTACAGTCAGTATCACTTATATGTCATAATATAATTATAGTATATAATAAGATTGGTTGACTATTACTTAGGAACCTTTAATTCTTTATAACGATGTTGATGTTTAAGACTGAAATGAATCAAAAGACTGAATAGAAATAAAAGATGGTGATTTATTGAAATGATTATTGTTTTATTTAGCTGTTAATAATGGTATTTTATGGTTAAATACTTACCAACTTAAATAATTTTGCAACTGTCTAGCGTTATTTAAAATTACCATCCCAATATTCATATTGATTTATCATTACCATCGCACCCTAATTCATTACAATCCTTTCAGTTTTCATCACCTTCCAGCTATAAAATTTCGATCATGATTTTCTCCGTAATTAAACAAGATATAAGCGCGCCTATCACTTAAAATGAATCTGGCAACAATGAAGACTCGATTACAATATTTAAAATACATGAAAGTAAAATTTTTTTTTGGATCCGCGGAACGTCTCAATTTGCACGAAACGGCGGAATGACCCTTTCCCCTTTATTAGATGCCACTTACAAAAAGCACAATGAAAATGAGACTTATGCCAATGTTGTGCAATTTCAGGCGGAGATCCACTCTGAATTGTCTGCAAATAAACAAAACAGTGCCATTAAGCCAAAAAAAAACCAGGATACTGTACATAAGAAGTTAGGATTCTCGTCAAAAGGTCAACGGAACCCCCCCAGTTCACCTTCATGCAATGAGGATTTTACATTTGCTCCCTATACCCATAATGATTTACCAAACAACTTTACCAAGCCCGAAACGAACAAGAAAAGAGACGTCACATTCAAGGAGCTGCTATCCAGACTGAAAGAAGTTTTGTTTATTAAGAGTGATTCTATTCAGCAAAAGATTAAACGTGTTATTAAATGTTGTGTTGAGTGGTTAGTACTAGTAATGGTGGAAAATATTTCTGAGTGGCCGATGTTAAAATTTATTTTAGATTATGTGTGTGCAGAAAATTAATAACATTAAGATTAATATACTTCACTGGAATTGTCAAAGTTTAAGGCCGAAACTAGTCTGTTTCGAAAACTTGTTAATACAGGAGAAAGTTCATATCGCTGCAGTCTGTGAAACATGGCTTCAGCCCGATAGCTTTTTAAAAATTAAAAATTTTAACATTTATCGCTGTGACCGTGACGACTCCTATGGCGGTATTGCTATGTTTGTGCACAAATCGATAAAATCTAAGTTGCAAAGTGTTAGGCATGCTAATTTTAATTCAGAAATTCAACTCATGTATATTAAAATTTATAATTGTAACGATATTGAAAACGTAATAGCTGTTTATTGCCCCCCTTCGGTACGCACCACTACTCATGACTGGGATAAAATCTTTTCTTTAACTAGTAAGAAGGCAGTAATAATAGGTGATTTTAACGGACATCACACTAATTGGTCACGTAAAACTGATCAAAGAGGAAACCAAATATATGATGTGTTATTGGAACATAACTTTGCTACGCTGAATGATTGTACTCCCACGAGAATAAAATTAGTGAATGGAATTTTGCAACAATATTCACCGGATATTTCAATGGCATCAGCGGATATTGCATTAAAATTTGATTATAATGTTTTAAATGAAACTTTAGGTAGTGACCACAGAGTAGTTAAAATTTCAATATCGGTACCATCTTCACAACCGTCAGTTAGAAAGAGAAACTTTAAAAAAGGTGACTTCACTGGGTATCAAGATGTTTTAGAGGTATTATTTGAAAATTATGTATTAACAGATGACCTTCAAAAATCTTATGACACGTTTGTAGACTACATTAATATTGCAGCCGATTTGTATATTCCTTTCACCTCTGTTAACCAAAACCCTATAAGTGAGTTTATACCTAAACCATATTGGGATCCGTCACTGTCAGAAACGGTAGCTCAACGTCGGTTAGCACTTTCAGTCTTTCGTAGAAATCCTACTCCTCGTAACCTAAACTTTTTGAAGGATAAAATTCACACCTCTCAAAATTTAATTCGGCAAGCTAGAACTAATAGTTTTAAAAAATTCTGTAATTCTATAGATTATTCTAATAACGCAAGTGACCTTTGGTTAAAAATGCGATGGGTGAAGGGCTACCACTCATGCTCGAGTAGACATGTTGATGAGGATATAGCAAAGGAATTATTACATATCCTGACTCCGGATTTTGTTAGCCCTCCTCTTCCGAATTTTTTGTCATACAATCAGCAATTAGATATTCATATTTCATTAATCGAATTAGAATCTAGCATACCGGAAAAAAAATACTTCTCCAGGTTACGATGATATCAGTTACATAATGCTTAAAAAACTACCAACTAGAGTAAAAAGTATAATGGTAGACATGTTTAATAAATTTTACGAATCTAGCTTTGTCCCACTACAATGGCGGGAAATTATTGTTATACCTATTCCAAAATTAGGAAGAGATATTGGAGATGTCTCATCTCTACGCCCCATCTCTATGATGTCATGCATTTGCAAAGTATTTCATAGCATACTTAACAAAAGACTGGAATGGTTTTGTGAGAAGAATAATCTGTTTTCCAAAAATACTACAGGATTCAGAAAGGGTTATTCCTGTTATGATAACTTAACTAGTCTTGTTTATAGATCTCTGACAGGTTTTTCCGAGCGCAAACTAAATGTGGCGTGTTTTCTTGATATTAGTAATGCATATAATAATATTGATATAACTTCATTACTTCTAATCTTGGATGAAATTGGCGCGGGCACTAGGCTGTGTTTGTATTTATGGAACTTTCTCAGTGAAAGAAATCTCAAAATTAGATTAGATAGACATAACATTTCCAGAAATACCAATCTTGGCTTGGCGCAAGGTGATCCCCTATCACCTTTATTATTCAATATTGCAACACAAAAAATATGTAAGCTCATAAACCAGGTTTTTATTTCACAATACGCAGATGATTTTCTTATATATACCATTTGCGACAGCTTATCTATTGGTTCTACTAAGCTACAGTCAGCCTTAAACACGTTCAGTGATTTCTTATCAAAAATTGGCTTAGATATTTCTCCTGCTAAAAGTAAGGTATGTGTATTTAGTAGAAAATTTAGGAAAGAATTTGTTCAATTAAAAATTAAGGATAAGGTTTTAGAAGTTGTTGACAATGTCAAATACTTGGGCGTTTGGCTTGATCGATCGTTGCGATGGTCGAAACATATAAAAGAACTGAAGGGAAAAGTTATGAAATTGTTGAACATTTTAAATATTTTAAGGGGATCTGGATGGGGTGTACATCAGACACATTTAAGACGTATGTACATCGCTCTGATTCGAAGTAGATTGGATTATGGTAGTTTACTATACGACAACAGTTGTCAGTCACTCTTAACTTCAATTGATAAATTACAAAATCAGTGTCTGAGATTAATTGGAGGATATATTAAGTCGACTCCCATTCACGTCATGGAAAATGACATCTGCATTCCACCGTTGCTAGTTAGGCGCCACTATTTGGCGGCAAAATACTGGCTCAAGTGTAAGTCGATGGAGGGTAGTGAACTTATTGATATTCTAAAGAATTTTCAAAATTTAACCAATAACAATAATTACTGGCAGGGTAAAAAACTACCATTGCTGGTAGATGTACACCAATATCTTGATGGACTACCAATTCATCAGAGCAAACAATTAGAGATGTTTTCCCTCCAAACATGGGTCAGTAGAGTAAATCTCTCCAATTATATACATTGCAACTTGGATCTTGTTGATAAGAACAAAAATAGTTATCATAAGATTGACTTAAAAAATCTGTGTAACCAATCATTACTGCAAAATTATTCTACTTCCCACAAAATATTTACGGATGGCTCAAAGGATGGTTGTGATATTGGAGCTGCTTTCTATGACCCTCAAGATAATGTTTACTGCAGGTTAAGAGTGGATTCCAATGTTTCTATAATGTATGCAGAGTTAATAGCAATATCAGAAGCGCTATCTTATATTAGATCAGTGAATCACGACAAGTTTGTTATATTGTCTGACTCCAAGAGTTCTCTGCAACACGTGGCTCGGTGTACGTCGACTATTCGAGGAACACCGATAGCCTACTCAATCATGGAATCTATTCTTAGGTTGAATCAAGAGGGGAAGAGTGTAGTTTTGCAGTGGATCCCTGCTCATGTTGGCGTGGAAGGTAATGAACGGGTAGACATTTTAGCCAAAGAGTCAACCAGGGATGGCACGATCTGCAAATGCTTACCTATCTTTTCAGATTTACTGTATGAAGCTAAGAAACATTGTACAACGATATGGAGCGAATATTTTGATGAAAGATCCATGACAAAGGGTATCTGGTTTAAAACAATCCAACCAGTCCTGTGCAGACATCCTTGGTTTGATGGCGCCAAGATGAGCAGGAACGATATAGTCACGGCTCTCAGACTTCGTTCAGGACACATACCTATGAATAATTTTGGTTTTCTTATGAAGAAAACTGATTCACCTAATTGTCAGGAATGCGACATAGTGGAGGACGTATACCATATTATGATGGAATGTGTTCGGAATGAGGCTGAAAGATTTCAGTTCATGCAATTGATTAAATTTAGCGGTGAAGTTGGTATATGCAACAGTATACTGGCGGAACCACTTTCAGAGAATGCCAAAATATTATATAAACTTGTTAATTCAGGTCTTAAAAGAAGGTAGTATGGCATTATTTCGGCCTAGGTTAAGTTAAATTGTTAAAATTAATATTGTGTGTTGTCATTGTATAGAACTATGAGGGTGGCATTTTCTTATTAGAAAAAACTCTCTTTAAAAATAAATGAATAAAAAAAAAAAAAAAAAATTTCAGTATCGAAAATAATCTATAAAATAACCGTTATTTTATGATCCGGAAAAGTAACGATACCAAGGATCAGCTTCGTTATCATCAGACTATATCAGTTCGTGCTGGAGGCTTTGCTTATCCGTCATGAAGTTATATTGAAAAATATTAAATAAAGAAGTCATTAGAAACCAAGAAAGTCTAACAAACCTTTCGATAACAAAAACGATGACCGTGCAACTGAATCTCTAGAACTCTGTTATTTTCTAAAAGTTTATAAGATAAAGAAAGAAATAATTTATTTTAGAAGCAGAAGTAGAACTTTATTATTAACTTGTCAAATTAATAATTACAAGACACAATTAAAAAAATGACGAGATACCACCCGCGGCGCCGTACATCAAAATAAAATGTCGTTTTATAACAAAGCGTTTAACCGTCGGCGAGTAATTGAACCGGGAGCATTGTGTACAAATTATTACGGCCACAGATACAAATTAATCAATTCTAGGGGAGATATTGTATAATTGAGAGGCGCAGTTAGCCACTTGTGTTTCACTCGAAATACGATTACCCGGTTCACGATAACAATTACCTACTGGTAACTTGGCGGTAGTTGCTTGTTTATGTTATATGCCAATTTACGGCTTTATTATATAGTCTGCTATTTAGTAGTCTTGAAGGTCCTATAGTTCCTGTGAGTTGAGGAAAGTTACCGAGTTTTTATATACAATTCTCAGCGCGAAGTCTGTTTTTGCGCTTGGTGAAAGATAGCCCCCTATTACAATATGTTACATGGCTGTACATTAATGCACCTCTGCCTAAACCTTCAATTATAATTTTTGGCTGACATAACCTAATTTTCCTGTCTAAATGCGTCTGAATATCAGGATATTACAGGAAACAACTTCTTTCTGGTTTGCGTATTCAGATTATGATTTAAACTGCGTTATATATATTATATTGTATTATATATATATATTATATTGTATATCGGTTAACCTAGGCGTGTAAGTTTTCACTGTACTGTATTCTACGAAACAGTGCAATCACAAAGTATGGACAGTCGCCAGCATATCAGGTTAAACATAGCTGTCAAATGTCTCCAAATGATTTTAAACCTTAAAATGTTGAAGAATAAGTTCAAAATCGAGTGGGAAAAATTGACATTATGTGGTAACTTGATGTGCTGGCCTCCGTACCTATTATTTTATTATTAACTAGCTTTCCGCCCCGGCTTCGCCCGCGTGGTTTCTCGGCTTTTCTTAACTACAATATTCATGTTTTATACTTATAAACCTTCCTCTTGAATCACTCTATCTATTAAAAAAAACCGCATCAAAATCCTGTCACGCCTGTCTCCCATGGGGGTAGGCAGAGACTATGGATTTCCACTTGCCACGATCCTGGCACACTACTTTCGCTTAATCTACGTTAATTAATCTCTTCATGCATGACCGTCGGTTTAGGTTGATTTCTTGTTCACTAATAATGTTATTTGGTTGGTAATGTGCTGCACGGTATATTAACTAGTACATATAAAAAATGCCAAAGCTAAGGCTGATTAAACAGGATAGTTTGCCAATTCAACAACTAACTTCTATTGAGGGGGAACCTACAAACAGTTTCTGGCTTACTGAGAAGTAGGCCGACAATATAGTTTTTGAAAAAAAAAAACGTCTGGTAAAAACCCAACATTTTAACTTTAGACTTTTTTTTTCCTAGAACCTCAGTCATATTCTTCCATAATCTTTCCAGTGCTACGCCTATAGAGTACACGTCAGTACACCGTTCAAGTCTAATTGTGAATAATATTTATATTACGCATAATAATAATAATAATGGCAATAGGCTCGCCCCCTATTACATGGGACCTAAACATACCGGCGAAATGTGGGTGTACATTAGTACACCTCTGCCTAACCCTTCGGGGAATACAGGCGTGATGGTATGTATGTTATGTTATGTTAATAATAATAATTTCATCAACAAACTTATCGCTAGCCTAATCTAAACAAAGCTAACCCGGTACTTAACATTTATATAACTTAACCATTCACTCATTCGTGTTTAAAACTTCGGTTTCGCTCACGTGCCGGAATTCCACTTGCGAGGTTAGAGCTAACTTAAAAATAAAGAGCTTTGATTAAATCATTTCATACGAAATTTATTAATATACTTCGCTGTTTCTAGTTTAACGCGTGTTTACATATAAGAAATAACCTAATTTCAAACTATTGTATTCGCTTATATTATAATAATATCAGAACCTATTTCTCTAGACTACAACGGCGTTTACTAACAACACCGCAGGGGATTTGTAGATACAAATAAGTCTTCGTATTTTGTCCTTTCCTCTCCCTCCGTCCGTACATAAAAATGTTTAAGTATACATAGTAACATATTCTTGCTAATAATACCTACACCAAATAACCTCGCAAAGGAGGCAAACAAAGCCCTATTAAGGAGTTACAAGCCTGAACTAATAATATCGTGTTTCTTTCTTCAGACCCCCAACTTACCGGTACCGTCCGATACCGAAATCTAATATTGATTGTCCAGTATTTGAACTATTACAGAAAATAACAGTGACTATTGAAGTAGAACTACGTAGATGCTACGGCGTAGCAGACTACGCGACTACGTTTCTACGCAGCCGTAGCAAATAATATTGTACAATGGACTTCATTAATCTTTGCTCGTTAATTTTTTACATGAACATACATACACTCACACCTTTTTCCCACAGGGGTAGGCAGAAACTATTAACCGCCACTTGCTACGACTCTTGCATATCTCTTTCGCTTCTTCCACATTCATTCATCTTTTCATACACACATGAAATATTATCACCAAAATGTGAGCACTTACGATATCTAAAATATAGTCTCTAACTAGATAATTATTATTCAGAGCACGGATATGAATTACGTTTTAGGATGAAATACATTATAGGCTTACTAGAATCTAAGTTGATGTCATATTAAGTACCTTAATACTTATTTTAATGTACCTACGGGGACAAAAAAAAAAGGCTATTACAACTGAAAAATAGGTTGTATATTTAAAAATATGGCGATCACTGTTCCAGGTGAGTGCAGACCCTCAGGGCATTACCCGCAAAGACCATCCTAAAGCCATACAGATGATGTATTACCTCTACCACGAGGTAAGAATACAAATCTTCGTGGAATAAGCTATAACTTAACCTTGATAAAGGCGGTTAAAGATAATGTAAGAAATAAATGGTTATGTTGACCTTAGAGGGAGCAGTGAGGGCGACGTCGCGTGGAGCAAGCTTCTTTCTCCGCATTTCTTTCTAATTATTTCGTATCGGAAAGAGTTAGGCATTATGCATTCATACCTTTTTAATGACAATGTCAGTCAGCAGCACCATAATTCTCTCTTTCTTTGCCGACTGATAGGAGAGTAAACGGGAGCCGCAGGATGTAAACAGATCCCCGATCTTCAGTTGAAGAGATCTAGTGATTGATACATCACAGCCTGCTCTGGTCGTGTCGAAATTCACGAATCACATAGCCCTGACTATAGGAAAAGAACGCGCTGTTATCAATTGGTACGATTCCTGTGTACCCGCGTGTATCGCTTTGCCTGGCGGCAGACGACCCATGACGAATTTCCATAACCTAATATCTCCTCTTTTTTCGTGGGGGGCTAAAACATAAAACAACACAAGTGCGTAAGTGATTTTAGTAAAGGAAAAATAATACCCATGGTAGGATTCGAACCTGGGTCTTCTGGTTAAGTACACCAGATGCTATGTCCGCTAAGCCACCGCGAGTCCCACCTGCCAGGTCGAAATTTGCCTTCACTTAATAATCTTTGCATGGAAAATGCCTAAAAAATTCAAAAAGAGTGCGTAAGATGAATATTTATTATATCGTCACCCGTCATACATGATGTATTCAAATATAGTTAAAATTCTAAATTAAAAATTCTGGTGATCTTTAAAGGGTTTTGTAAACCCTTTAAAGATATATAAACTGGCTACTCCAGTTTTTTCACAAGACATTTTGTTCAGAAATTAAGCTTGACTCAATCACATTGTTTGAATACAAAGGAGATTCCAACAGTTTATTGAGAAATATTAATCTGTACAAATATTTACGGATACTTTAATAAAGTTTCAGTTAGTAATTGACTTTTGGGTTATATTGGTAGCAAAAATTTATCCTTGGGGCACAAATAGCTGTTGTAAGTAATTGGGTTGTTAGATCATAATTTTGATAATAAATGTTGATATTATTTCAGGATCTATTTGTAAGTAACACACACACAAATTGACTGCTATCAATTATAATCTTAAATAAGGGCAATTGGTAAATAAGAAATTTTTGGGTGAGATGCTGTTCTCCTCCTTAGGTTGCTCAGCAACCTGAGTAGAGACAGTTTGCCTCCCTAGTTTCCATAACACGCTACGTGTCGTCTTAATAAAAATAGTCTAAAAGTAATTATTGTCTACAACATACGCGTAGTTGAATATTAAACATAGATCGATTGTTTTGACCTACTTACTAACAGAAAAGAAAAGCAGCAATGATACCTATACCAAATGAAGACACACCGTCCAATTTTAATGTACTCAACATAATATTCAAAGGACTCATCAAAATGAGTTTTAAGGCAATTTGTTTGCGTACTAGACTATGCACTTATTTCATAATATATGGTACTTGTGACTACTGAGTATGCATTACCATCCTACTCAATAGCAGCTCCAAGTGCGACTGTTTATTGCTCCAATATGTTATATGGGACATGTTATTGTTCGCTGCAGTCCCGAGGGTCGCGTGTCTCGTGCATTTGGCCGCGTGCCCGACACATAAAGCTAACAAACTACACGATAATATAAACAGTTGTCACGCCTATGCAATTGGTCTGAATAGACAAAAGTTTTGATCTTAATCCAAATTGTCAATTGAGCCTGATGTTGATCGCTTTAGGTGATAAATCAAACTCTTGAATGCTGGATCGGATTAAGTTATTAGATCTAGTAATATTGTATCGGCTTTATTCATACTAATAATATAAATATGGAAATTACTATTTAATTATTTTGAGGCGACCATTGCCCATCAGTGTCAGGGTTAACAAAAAATAATTTTGTCTGTCTGCCTGTCTGGTGTAACGTTTTCACATGTAAATACCTAAATTCATTGAAATTGGTTCACCTGGAACCGATTTTCATGAATTTTGGTATAGAGATAGTTTGGGACCACAATAATTTTCATCAACTTGTCGACTAGAGACCTTGGATTCGATTCCCAGGTCGACAAAGTATTATTGGGTTTTCCTATGAAAGTCAGGAAAGCAGGACTTTAGATGTGTACCCGGTGCATGGCAATAGGTTCGTCTTCGTGCCTCGTACATGGGGCTTAAAATACCGGCGAACTGTGGGTGTACATTAGGCACACCTCTGCCTAACCCTTTGGGAAATACAGGCGTGATGGTATGTTATGTTATCAACTAGTAGTGTAGTGCAGTTTACATGAGACTCTGTCTTTTACCACCTTCCGGCTCCAATATTGGAGCTCGCACTACTACTACGATACACATCAAGGGCACTCAAGTACACAAACACCCACACACACATGTTCAGCTATTGGTTCAGTCGTCATACAAACATCTATGGCGGTCGTTGACAGCATCCGAACATCGGAATTCTGACAACCGGTTAAACCCTTATCAGTTATGTCGAGTAATTGGGTAGCACAGGTAAGATGGCGCACGTTCCGCGGAGAATATTGATAATATACCTAGTAATGCATCTTGTGAGACTGGGAGTCGACTTCAACGTTTTTATGTGCTGTTCGCTGCATGATGGCAAAATGTAACATACCATCACGCCTTTAATTCCTGAAGGTTTAGGCAGAGTTGCACTAATTTACACCCACACTTCGCCGGTATGTTTAGGTCCCATGTAATAGGAGGCGAGGCTATTGCCATTACCTGGGCACAAATCCAGACTACGAGCTGCTAATGAGAATTTAATAGAAAACCCAGAACTAGGGATCGAACCCAGGACCTCTAGTGTAGCAGTCGCGCTTAGGACCACTAGGCTTAGTTTAAATAAACTATGCACAACTAATAATATAGTACAAGTAGTTTGTATTGCTTGCTATGCTTCTAGTACAAAAACTATGTACATTTATAAATAATAGTTGGTATAGGTACAATAAAGTATATATAAATATAAAAAAGACTCTGGTAACTTTTATCAAAATTAGTTCAGTTGTTTAATATTCTAAGTAATAAAAATAATCTCACCTAATATAAAATACGTGATACGATACGGTCAGGTCAAAAGTGTAAACATAATGAAATGTCATCAGTGTGAAACATAAACATTATAAATTAATTTGCGAGCATTAACCCGGCTTTTATGTTCACTTAAGGATGTAAATACTTTATCAAGATTTTCAGAAATTTGTCAAAACGATGAAATTGTTAAAAGCTTCTCTGACAATTTTGCGACTCTTTGGAATTTCAAAATAATATTACGTATTTTTATCATCTTACTGTATGCAGTGCCAAAATTCACAACTCAAAATTAAAAATATAAAAAAACAGTGCATTTATTACATAACATACAATCACGCCTATATTCCCCCACACTTCGCCGGTATGTTTAGGTCCCATGTAATAGGGGGCGAGCCTATTGCCATTCACCGGGCACAAATCCAGACTCCGAGCTGCTACTGAGAATTTCATAGAAAAACCCAATAACACTTTGCTCGACCTGGGGATCGAACCCAGGACCTCTAGCGTAGCAGTCGCGCTTAGGACCACTAGACTAATGAGGCAGTCTTAAAATGTGCATTTATTATATACCTATAATTGCAATAATCATAATCATAATCATAATAATTGCAATATCAAAATATCTTTTTGAAAGAAAGAATCCAATACTTTCAGTATCTGTAGGAGAACCGAAAGGACCAGTTACATGCTTACTTATATTTCAATGTATTATATTTTTAACCCCCGACGCAAAAACGACGGGGTGTTATAAGTTTGATGTGTCTGTGTGTGTGTGTGTGTCTGTGGCATCGTAGCTCCCGAATAGATGGACTGATTTGGATTTAGTTTTCGCAAGTTTTCGTTTTTTAAATCGGTCGAAATATAAAGCAATTGTCGGGGGTTTTTTAATTTGAATATAACTCTGTCTTCAAAGTTTATCATGTAAGGCTTGTGGAACTATAATTGGCACTGACATTGTTATATAGTTTCCATAAACTATCAATCACGCATGCCATCAGTATTTGGCAAAAACACGTCAATTATTTGCCGCAACTCCCCACCGCACAGAGCCGCAGACAACGCCGGGCGGCGCGCTAGTTCACACATAAATTGTGAACTTGTCAGACTGCATCCACCCCTAGAGACGCGCTGTTCTGTTGCCAGTTGCGCTAGGAAAAACGATGCAATACCTTGCAATGAAAATTTACATCGCATCTTGAAAAATTAAAAAGTATATTTTTTAGTTCCCTCGTTTCATCGTTCGGTATCATGGGAAATATTTTATGCGGAAAGCTTGAGGATAGAAATTCAATGAAGTTATTACAATACCGCTCGTAAATTACACCGTGTTGGTAGATAAGTTTCAATTTATACCTCTAGTGGAAAGTTTAGTAATGCTCGTGGGCTATAAATTGCATGTTTGAGTATTTGCTTTCAGTGCTTTATTAAGTTTCATCTAAACTAGAGTTTTGTTAGACTTTTGCTGTCAAGTATTTTCAGGATTGTACGTCAGTACTGATATTCTATATGGGATTAAATTCATAATTAATTGAAAGTCTATTTAAATAGCACATATTAAAAAAATCAAACTTTCACTTAATTGAATTGAAGCGGCGGTAGCCTAATGGCTAGGGCGTCGGACTTGCGATCATGTGGTTGCCGGTTCGAACCCCACCCATTGCACTACCGACGTGAACCCACTCGTAACACAAGCATTTAGCTTACCACGAGGGGTCAACAAGAATACTAGTAATGTGTGACCCACATTGCTAGTAAGCTTTTTTTTAAATAAATAAAAAATAAAAAAATTGTACTGAGAATTTTACAATGAAATCGATCGATTATAAAATTAAATTGTACACAAAACTAAAAAGCCACCCTATTTATTTATTATTAAAATTACCACATTGGTGTAGTAACCGCACACCAGTGTGGTAATTTTAATAATAAATTCATGGTATAATTTCTTGAAAATTCGTGGCACCCGCGACTTAACCGCTACCATTTCCTAAAACCGATACTAAATTAATGAGCAGCTCCCACAACTACGATTATCGGGATTTAATCCTCCAGTTAGTACGAAGGCTGGCCAAGAATAATGAACTGATGAATAATGAACGCTACAGAACATTCGCGAGCCAACTCCTAATTGGTTGACAGAACAATTAGCAAGCGATTTGGTTGGTACGTCTTAGGGATTAGCGATTCTTGGTGGTCACCCGCCATCGTCGGGGGAATACAGTAAGGAGATTTCCAATTTATATTAATATTAATTTGTTGCCGGATCCGGAAGTCTTTCTAATAAGCGCCCGATAAATCTCTTTAAATAACGGAGCCTTGGCAATAAGCCAGAGTAACGACGGAGGAACACGCTTACACTTTGTGTACACAATTTTTTTTTTCGTTTTGTTTCCTTGAGTGGCATTACTGAGCGGCTCCGATTCGATCTCTCTGTATTCCATTCATCCAATGTTATTTGTGAGTAGTCAAATATTGAGTTTTTGAAAGACAAAGATCAAGCGCCTAGTACTTATCGGCGCGTGTGTACATAATATATGACAGGGTTTAAGAATGTAGACGAAGTCTATCTTTCCCCCATGTAATTATATGTATGTTCCAATTATCAACAATAAACATGAAGGTTCATTAATCACAGCGTGTAATGAGCTCGCCATGTATCACTGTATACGTCGCGTCGGTTGTAACTCCGTTGTCCGGCTCATCGTTGATCAGGCAAAGCAAACACATCACTAATAGGAGCACAAACATTATCAGACACCCAGCCGTGCACACCGCGTGTCCAATCCGGACACACTACACGTAAATTGTATACACACTGTATATATGTATAAATCGACTAAAATAAAGAATACATTTTACAGAAAACATCGTTACTTTATATAACTCAAAATAATAAGGTTTAATAATCATGTGTCAAAAATCTACAACAAAAGTACTTACAATTATTATAACTTTTATGATCACACAATGACTTGTACCAACCTACTTTTGGTTGACTCGTAACTTTACAAGAAAAACACCAAAGACATTATTATTTTTATGACGTCTCGTCGTATTAAAATGTAAATTGTAAGTTAAATTTTCACAAAAATATAGACGAAAAATACAGCGAACAAAGTTCTCACAGGAGGAGGTCTCTTCTTTGTTTTTTGTTTAAATTTAAAAGAGTGGTTCCTGCTCCGCGGTGAAATCTACATTGCAAACAGCAGCTTGTAAGTTACTTGAATAAAAATATCTTCAATCTCAATTCTTAGTAATCTTTTTTGACTTTTATTTGCCCTTTTCCGTTTCCCCGAGAGAGGATTCTTATTTACTTTTGACAAAGTTAATTCACTTACAAATATAGCATTATTGTTACAATCCTTTTCCTGTAGCCACTCTTTGAACGTTGTACTTTGTTGTCGATTCATTGTTACAGCAGATTATAGGGAATTTATGTTATAATACAATATTCAGCACAATTACAACTGAAGCTTGCCTAAATAGAGGGCTAAGATACGATCTATCCGAGATTAACAAAAGACGAGACGAGCACCGACCGGTAGCAGCCCATTGTCAGCCAGGAGTTATCGGAGAGCTAACAATGTTGTAGAGAATGTTATCGCGGCCCGATATCTGCAGCGCCTTCACGAAAAAACCTTCAACAAACAATAGAACAAGAAAATAGTTGAGTCTTTTCAGTTTTAATTAAGACAAGAGGCGACTCTGGCGTGCCTTAATTTTCAACTTATTTCCCTTCATTAAAAGTTCAAGCGTTTTCAATTATTTTTTTTAATCTGCCACGCAAGACGCGGCCGCACTCTGGACGCAACTCGGAGATTGAATCTGTTTCAGTATTTGTTGATACTTTGTTGGACAGTTGTTGAAGTTAGATTTAGTTGTTTTAATTCAACGCTGGAATATTTAACAAGCAACTTTGTTTGCAGCGGACAGTTGTGAGTGACAAATGGGAAATAA
This sequence comes from Subacronicta megacephala, assembly GCA_958496365.1. Taxonomy (NCBI): domain Eukaryota; kingdom Metazoa; phylum Arthropoda; class Insecta; order Lepidoptera; family Noctuidae; genus Subacronicta; species Subacronicta megacephala. The sequence goes on from OY292515.1 coordinate 17,326,104, forward strand.
ATAAGATTATGGAAACTTGAAACATTCGATACTTACTGAAAAGAAATCGTATTTACATATAATGGTATTTATTTCTGAATATCAAGATAGAGTTTGCATACTATTACAGTAGAAAGCTTAAGTACGTTACCTTTAGACATCTAATAGTACCATAATTATAATTATGAAAGTACATTCAAAAGGTCTTCCTGTAATCAAAAAGATTACCTGTAGGATAGGTATGGTGCCGAAGCACCGCGTTATTAAAGTCTGAAGCGTACACTCTCTTAGATTATAAATTTAACAACATTATTTGCTTATCGATAATCGTTTTACTAAACATAGTAAAGCTTTCAAAGTGAGTTGAGATCGATCTGTCGGCCGCAGGGGAGGATCGGCGGCGCTTAAACTTTTATTGTTCGAACTTCGCCGATGATGTGATATGTTCCATAAATTATAGCCAAGAATTCATGTAGATTCTGTAGCATGTAGGGTAACAAAACATCTGCGTGTATTTTCTTTACCATAACGTTTAAGTTACGACTAGCTCGTGAGGAATGGTTCGGTATTCTGTGCGTACTGTAATAATACAATGTTCTATCAATGTTTGTTTCTTTTACAACTACATACATAATCATTGAATTAGTTATGTTAAAAACCGTGCATAAACGACCAAGCTCTGCTCAGGGCAGACAAATAAGTTGGTCGTGTTGGTCGGGAAACACGGAGTAAATGAGTTTTCTCGAAAACAAGACGGCAGATTGAAATCTCTTCGAAATTCTTAGAGCTATTCTTAATAATACGATTACAAACAAAAATTGAATATTGCTTATATGATAGTACTAGCTTTCCGCCCACGGCTTCGCCCGCGTGGTTTCTTGGCTTTTCTGCTATAAATTTTCCCGTGTTTGCAACATTTTTCATTTATGCTCCGCTCCCAATGGTCTTAGCGTGATGATATATAGCATATAGCCTTCCTCGATAAATGGGCTATCTAACACAGAAAGAATTTTTCAAATCGGACTTGTAGTTCCTGAGATTAGCGCGTTCAAGCAAACAAACAAACTCTTCAGCTTTATAATATTATAGTATAATAACATATTTTCCTGGAAATTAATGTGCTTTTCAATCATCATAGTTTTTAATATTTAAGTTAATAATACAATAGTTTTTCACTTTAAGAGGTATTGTGTGACTAATCACGCACTCAGTTCATTAGTTACCAGTGAATTATTGTATCTATATTATATTTGATATATTATAGAGTTGTGGTGAACCCTTAAGTTAATGAGCCATGCCTTTGCGGCAAGGGAAAGCAAGGCAAATGAAGAGTTTTTAGTTAGTATGCTGTATCCGACATGATTTTGAGAATGGACGGATTTTCCCTACTCTTAAAAAAAATGGTAAACACATAAAACCATGAACGTATCGAGCTCATTAGCGTGATCGAACGAACAGTGTATCCCTTTCCTGACATATTTTTCGCTATCGCGGTTTCACTCGCATTCCAAAGATAAATGATAAATTATGATAAATAATATTTATTTCTGTAAATAGACCTTTTAAAGACACTTTACTTTCTTTTTTAATTTTTTTTAAACTAGATGGCGCCAACATTTCCTATCTGACGACCTCTGAGAAGAAATGTCGAAACAAACTCAGAGAATCATGGTCTCTTTTAAAGTCCAGACAATAATTATATCATAGATATGCGAGTTTTACAATGTAGGGCTATTAATTTGCCATGTCTAGCGTCTTCTAGGTAGCCTATCAAGATGAAATACCCACCAGATTCTAAGTTATAGGTACTTGCAGTAATATAATTGTGATTCCCATAAATTCGTGCATTATTTTGTTCCTGATGCCCGAACAAACATACAGACATTCTAAAGATGACTTGGCCCTTACTATATTTTTTAATCTCGTATACAGATTGGCCAGTATCAATATTACTAAATCAATGAACCTCAGTTCAATCGGCATGTACAATCAAGTATAATTAATCCTTCCCACATTACACGATCCCAGCTCAACGGTGACGCGTTTGACAAGTGTCGCAGGTTACCATTATCAAGGCATGTAATGTGTCGGCTACACATCAAAGTGTGATCGTAGTCCCGCCCTCAGAGGCGACGTTACCGATCCTACCCTCACGCTCATCCTATTAGCGGGGATCAGACTCTTAGCTAATCAAGTTACGTGTGTTTAAAAGCATCATACTAATTTTGTTGTTGTTTTTTACCTATTACTGGATGAGTAATTGACATTGCTCGTGTTACCTACTCATCTTTATTTCGTAAATGATAAGAGTGTTACTGTTTCGCATCATAAACATACCATCACGCACGTATTCCCCAAAGGATTAGGCAGAGTGTTAAGTCCTATATGATGAGGGCGAGGCAATGGCCAGCTCAGCGGAGGATTTCAGAAAAAAGTCCAGTAATTTTTATTTTATGCTCGACCTGAAAATCGAACCCAAAACTTCTAGTGTATCATTCGCGGCTGAAAATACTTAACCAATGAGCAATTTGTCAATAATTTGATAGTAGCCAAGATTTCAATTTCACATAATTTATGGACTGCCATTAGTCTACTGGTCCCAAGCCTGACTGTTACGCTAGAGGTCCTGGGTTCGATTCCCAGGTCGAGCAGTGTTATTGGGTTTTTCTATGAAATTCCTCTGCCTAACCCTTCGGGAATACAGGCGTGATGGTATAATTACCTAAGTAGCTAAGTACCTACTATATGTCTAATTAGTGTACTTTCTGTATCTCACAATATTACCATATAAACTGCAGGAAGTTAGGCCGGCTCTCCACTCGGTGCAATACTAACTAGGGACAAGTATTTGCCACAACGTGACGTCATATAGTTTATGCGCTTCAGCTGAATATTGCCCGTGTCAAGTATGTTGTAGTTGGCAAACTTTACGCTACGTGCAAGTTTATGAACGAATTAATAAAAATAAAACTTATCAAGTAGGAACATAAACTAAACTATATTTCTAATTAGAGTGTCTTGCACAAGGGCTGTTGGGTTCGATTCCTAGGGTTCAATAAAGTTTTTTAGATTTTTTGTAGCAGCTCGGAGTTTTAATATAAAATATATATGCCTACTACCTTCTTATGCCTTGACCTAAAAACTAGCTTAAAACACGGTGAACTGTGGGTGTAGGCACAATGTGTACATTATTAGGTACATTACAAATTCTAAGCAGAAACATTAACCGAGCGAGTAATGTGAAGTAGTATTTACATGAAATAACCAGCTGCAATGTATATCATCTATTTTGAAGCCACCTCAAGCGCAATATTATATTGATCACAGACACGTGGCGGGTGGATATTGACCACACAATACAAGAATATATATAATATGTATATGACTTATATGACTCGCAGTTAATGATGTCTGAAAAGACCAACTTTGGATGAAACCACACTGAGCAATAATCTATGTTATACTTATTATATATATATATTATATATATATATACTTATTATTATTTCAATATGTTATACTTTATATAATATCCTTTATAATTCACGCTATTATTTCTAAAATAGTTTTAGGTATATGACAAATGATTATCACAAAATGACTATCACAGTGTGTTGTATACGTTCATGCTATCAATGGATCTTAAATATAAAGGAAAGTAAATGTCTTAATTTCAATATGAAGCACAAATTCCCGTCTCAATGCAAACTTGGCAAACAACAAACTAATATCGAAATAAACCATAAAACAAGTTGGATGACGTATTGAAGACTCCCGCAGGATTGCGCGCAGTCTGGGCGGGCGTCAATTTGCGCGATACAGGGCCGCGGCCGGAGGCTGGAGCGCCCTTTGCCTTTTATTGTGCGCATAAAGCAAGTTTATTGCTGCGTTATCAGCCTCGAATCTAACCCGAGCCCCTTTCCTCGGGAAGGTCGATTTCCTCGACCCTGTGAACTGAACAAGCCTGTCATGTTTGCTGCGTGATGGGAATAATTTACCGCTAGAAGTGCTGTTTCGGTGCAGCCGACACCCAATTCCGATAAAAGGTTCCAATGATATTTGAATTTCCTCCCTGTCTCCTGGTTGATGTGTTGCAAATATTCTAAGTTATCCTCTTTTGGAAGATACTCGTATTGAAGCTGGGAGATTTTCTTTTGGAAGTATGAATTTTTGTGTAGCAGCAACAACAACATTGCTCTTGGAGATGTCACATACCTACTTCAAAATAATTGGTAAGATTTGATTCACTACGGCATTCTTCCAAAAATATTCATTAATTGAATTTATAAATTGAATGAAATTGAATGCTAAATTTCCTTTAAAATGATAATCACCTAAACATTAAGCATGATTTAAATAGATCGTTGAAGCTTTCCCTCCTTAAAATGATTTTGCATTAATTAAATAGGGCTATTAGAGATAAACTAAGAAATTCATCGCCTTATTTAACGGTCCCTAAGGTTTTATAACCGCTACATAAATTGTCCACACTATTTCATAATGTGTTTATATTTTAATATCTCTTAACTCATTGCGTAGATGCCGTGTGGTTTCGTATATTTCGGCATCATAGACTTCCACTTAAACAACAACAATAACAAACATTTCTACCTAGAAATATTACCAACCCCTTACAAACTAAAACATAACATACATCCCCAGGTCGAGCAAAGTGTTATTGGGTTTTTCTATGAAACTCCCAATACCAACTTGGAGTCTGGATTTGTGCCCGGTTAGTGGCAATAGGCTCGCCTCCTATTACATAGGACCTAAACATACCGGCGAATTGTGGGTGTACATTAGTTCACATCTGCCTACCCTTCGGGGAATACAGGCGTGATGGTATGTTATGCTAGTGCAATTATGACATAATACGTTATAAAGATGCCTCATCTTTATAACGTATTATGTCATATCTCATCTCATCTCCCTGCTTAATAATAATTATGTTACCTACAGCTACAGCATAATATCCGTTCAAATATTCAAACCTAATAGTAATTTTAACTAGTTACACGTCAAAGTTGGCGAGTTGACTCGTCACTGGGTTACAGACTCGAATTTAATTTAAACTGTCTAAAATATAATCTGACGAGATAAATAGAACAGTGTTTTATATTAACTAAAGATAAAATTGAATAGGCAGCTTTAGTTGAAGTACCTTTTGTTTCTTAAAAAAAAGTATTTACTGTTTCGTTTTTTTAAGTTATGCCATTTTAAAGAGTAGGTAACGCCACGGAATTATGTACCTACCGTGGTTTATCTGGGTTTAACCCATTTTTGGAATTTCTTTAAATTCCTTTTTTACGAACGTTCTTCTTCTTCTTCGTTTTATTAATAATTGTCTTCAAATACCTAATAAAGACATGCTTTGAAATCTTTCACTATTTAAGATAAGAAGATAAGAAACCTGTGTCTGAAAATTCGGGATACGTTAACGATAAGTGGAATTGTTCTTTTATACTAATTATAATATATGAAATAGTGCAAGTTGTTTAAGTACGTATCTCTTTATTATTTGAAGTCAATAATTAATAAAATTCTTTCAACTAGGTGTGGGTCGTACCTTTTCTCGTTTGTTGAGTAAAAAACTCGAGCTCCAGTCGACAGCTTGCTTTGTGATTAAGCGTTCTTCACTTTTTCTAAATTGACCTTTTGCATCTAGAGCGGTGTTCCAGAAAATGCCAGTTTTTCTCCCGAGTAATATTGTTAACGGCAGAACGGGCGATTCACTTTAGTGTTGCTTCTATTTCTCATTTCCATCATTCGTGTTGTTACTTTATTACCGAGAAATGATGTTACGTAATGTTTTGAGTCTAGTACTTTTCTTTGTCTTATCTCCCGTGTTAGCCATTCATTTTTTTAGACAATTCTCATTATATTGAAATAAAACTACTTTTTACGGATTTTATCGCGTTATATTGATATTTTCAAATTCCCGACGTTTCGGATCCTTTACAGCATCCATGGTCACGGGTGGACTGAGGTGTTGGTCGTCCTAATGTCGAAACGTCGGGAATTTAAAAATATCAATATAACGCGATAAAATCCGTAAAAAGTAGTTTTATTTCAATGTCTGATATTCGCGTAAGTGTTAGAAACCAGTAAATTCTCATTATATTTTAGTTTATTGAGATAGTTTTTTTGTTACCTTTACTTACCATAATATTTAATCTTCTAAATTACTACTTAATCCATAATGTTATCTTTTTGTATTTTAGGCATTTTCTATGCAAAGATTATAAAGTTATTTTAATGAAGGAAAAATACGACTGCGCGAAGGATTATAAAAAATGTGAAGGCATATTTCGACCGGGCGGGTGGGACACGCGGTGGCTTAGCGGTCATAGCGCCGGTGTACTTAACCCAGAAGACGCAGGTTCGAATCCTGCCCGCAGTCGAATTTTTCCTTCATTAAAATAACTCCACAATGTTATTATTCTTAATGAGTACTTAACCACACAGATAACCTTTATCTGAGGCACTTATTTCAGCACTTGACTTCAAATAAATCTTTAGTGCAATTAACTTATGGCTACTGAGCTAGGAGGTCGTGGAGGTAATAAAAAGTTTTCACATAAAATCTATCGTAAATCTTCAAACGTTCGTTTAACTTTCGATTTCAAACTTTTATAAATCGTTTTTGAAATATGGCACGATGTCATTAACCTTGTTTTTTAGGCTATAGATCTGTCTGATCTGGGTGCGGTTCGTTCGTATTTCTAACTGGGATCGCAGCCAAGCTGAGCGGTATTCAGAAGGCATGGCACATTGACATTGATTTTTTTTGATCACATAGAAATGTTGCTCAAATATAAGTCCATGTCTTAGAATTTAATATTTCGATTTCAAATAAGTATTTATTTGAGCTTAGTTTGGATCAAATAAAACGACCTTTTTTTATCTGTCCCCAGGTTAAAGCAATAGGCTTTTGACCCTAAAAACTAACCGGTAATCCATAGATATACAGTAACAAACCTTTGTTGAACCTTCATAAATATCACACAAAAAACTAGTACGTACTTAAACGGAAATTGTGAAATAGTCTGAAAATTTGTAGCTGAATATTTCAGGTGGCGATGCTCGGATGAATCAATGGGGTTGATAAATAAGGTATGCTTCATACGACTCGTTAGTCTGCCGCGCTCGCCCCAATTTGTTCGGCACAACTCTCCAGAGAATCAGAGATGCGCACTTTATGATCTACTAGAGTTGTCCGTGGCTTCACCCGCATGGGATCCCAGCTACCCCACGAGATAATAAATAACCTATGTTAATCTGGATCAACTTAGGTTTCCAAATCTGAAACAGTTCAGTAGTTTCAGAGGTTATCACACCCATATTTTGCTGGTATGTTTGGGTCCCATGTAATAGGGGGCGAGTCTATTGCCATTCACCGGGTACAACCAGACTCTGAGCTGCTACTGAGAATTTCATGTAAAAACCCAATAACACTTTGCTGAACCTGGGGATCGAACCCAGGACGTCTAGCGTATCATTCGCGCTTAGGACCACTAGACTAATGACGCAGTAAATTATTATTACTGATTCGTATGTTCAGTATATCGCCATTTCTTATTTCTGCCTACTCTGCCAACATATATTTTCAATTTTAGTAAGACTGACTTTAAGAGCTTTTTAAAAATAATCATGTTTTCATGATAAGTTTTCAAAGTTAACGTCATAAAATTTAGCTATCAAATTACCTTTAAGTTAATTTAAGAATTTCACAGAAGTTTTATTAGTCTCATTCATAGTAAAGAAAATGAAATACTGTCTCCATTTAAATTAACTTGTCAGAATTCAAATTAAGATGTAATACAAATAAAATTCGTAGTATACAAATAAAATGTAACACAGTATTGCTAGGTACATTTACTAAGAATTGTATTTGTATTACGCTCTTGAAAGTTCGTAGAATCAACTTATTTAGTATTTCTATTAGTTTTCTATTAAAAAAATATTGCTTTAACGTTGAATAGGTATAAAATGAATAGAGTGAGGCTAGTGACAAAAGCGGGCCAGTGGCAGTGAAGCCGGAGCGAACACGTAATGAATACGTCTAGCTTTTCATTTGAAATACGTTTAAATATCGCAGAGCCACGAGCCGTGTCCAATTAATCGTTTTACGTCTCTGTAAATACGGCGGCTTAATAACATGAGAACTTATTTATATTTCTTTTGCAATTTCCTTAAGAACATAAAACCAACATTTTACTATAAGGCGCGGAAGCGATTGTAGACTAATGGCTAGGGCGTCGGACTTGCGATCATGCGGTTGCCGGTTCCAAAACCCGCAAATGCACTACCGTGAAACCACTCGTTATTTAAGTATTCAGCTTAGTACGAGGAATTACGAGAGATCGTAATCGTAACACACATTGCCAGTAAGCTTTTAAAAAAAATATGATAGGAAAATTGATTAACAACTTACACTACCTTCTGCTACAAGATCGATTTTTATGCAAAAGTTTTAGTAATCAATTGTTAATAAGTTATTGTTGATGTCGCAATTCTTACTGGCATGATCCTAGAATGTAGTGTAGACGAACAATTTGCAAAAATAAAATCGGCGGCTCGAGAAACGATCCACCTTAATAATCAATTTTTAATCAATCATTATTGTAATGAAACAGATACAATAAAAAACTTTTGATACTTTCAGGTATTAATCTGCCGCCAAGACAAAAAGATATCCTGATTTTTCTTCTATACGGTCATAAACGAACGGAAGAGTAACTTCAATGGACATGGATTCAAAGCTTCCATTCATGATTTTTTAACCCCATTCCTACCTCTTATTAACAATGTGTTAAAACTAGTCAAGTATCTCGGCTGCCGCTGGTGTAGCTTCAGTTAACAATTTTCGACCAACTGTTAAGAATGTAAAGTCACTGATACAATGTCCTCGTATTCATGTGAAATTGATCAGTATTTGAAAATCTGGAAAAATTACTTTTATTTGCACATTTTCGCATTTGGTTTTGTTATAGCCCATAATGTCAACCAAAAAGCTAAACACAAAGGAGTCAGTGTACACAAGCCCGTTCCTGTGGAATTATGTGATAATGTTATGGCAGTATACACGCGCGACATTAACGTTGCGTCCAAGTTTATCATACGCAAACAGCCGGTGGCGGCAGCCGGGAGTGCACCAGCGCCAACAGAACACGAGGCCTCGGCCAAGCTTACACGCTTAAATTTCGTTTTATAGCTTCATTAAAGCATGTTTTGGGAAACGTTAAGGAAAGAAGTTAATTAAAATTGCAAGAGTATTAGATGATTGCATTATTAGTGAAATTTGCAGTAATGTTGCTCATTAGGTCATAAGCAGGCATATTACAACAAAACTAGTTCGTACCAGTGCACGTGCGTGACATATTTGGCAAAGATTGAAGCATATATATCCTGTAGGTTCCGTCTGCCCTATTACTTATACCTTTTCACGCCTATGCCATGCCATGCATGCTATAGGCCCCATGAGACAACCTAGATGACCTAGACGTGGATCAACCTCACACTCTCTTCAAGCTTCCAAGTTAAACCGAACCAAAAAAAATTTACTATGCACAACAAGGTTTTTTATTTGGCCATCTTTTTTGTGACTACTACTACCCATGGCTTGGCAACCCTACAAATTGGATTATTACCACGTTAAATAATAATAATAATAACCCCACCGCCGTATCTCCACGTCGTCGTCGTGGTGGGGCTTGCGCGCTTCAATGATTCTTAGGGCTATACCGGTAGAGCTTCTCATGCCGGGTAGGTCTAAGTTGAGGAGCCAGACAAAGAGAGATACAACCCAAGCCAAAGTGGAACAGCGTACGCCGAGGGCTCCATGGCTAGGGGGGGGCCTAGTCACTAGTATGCGGACTCTGGACAATAGGGGACATCCAGTTTTAATATACCCTTGCCACGGTGAATGCAGGGCTCTGCCGTGGTCGACCGTTTTGTCTCTAGCTAATCGTGGGATTAATATGATAACAAGATCCAAAATAAAAAAAGCGACTCAAGAAAATAATGCGGTCGCGGATAATAGAACATCACCAAGTTCCTCATCAACCTCTTCAAGGTCAATATTTTCATCAATAGTATCAACACCACCTTCATATTCACGTTCCGGACGATCATCATCAACATCATCATCAATTATGTCAGTGGACGTTGTGTCGGAGGCTGCTATTGCTGCCGAACACCCCTCACCCGCTACTGACTTTAATTTTAAGCGCCGAAAATGGAGTGTAGAAATGAACAAATTCATTTGGCGCACCTACCTTATCATAACAAATTTAGAAACTGACACAAGTTCATATTTAACTTCATTACATCAACAGTTCACGGACAAGTTTCCACACATGAATGTATCTAAGCAAAGAATCGGAGATCAAAGGAGAGCAATTGTTTATAAAAAATTATTACCACTTAATACACTGGAGACAATTAGACTTGAAGTAAGAAATGATTTACAAATTCAAAACTCACAGACACAATTAAACACTCACACAGTACATCAGGTTCATGCATCCCAAACTGACTCGCAGTCACAATCACAATCTAAACGAAGAATGAAATGGTCGAATGAACTTAATGAAACGGTTATAAGGTGTTATTTTAAAGCTACAAAAATGGAAACTGATATGACGGCATGGAGAAGAACATTGAGAGAACATTTTATAGAGTGTTATCCACATCTGTCACACTTATCAGAACAGCGTATATCAGACCAGAAAAGAGTTATTGTCAATAATGGTATGGTTTCAGAAACAAGGCTCCAGGTTATTAAATTAATGGTAGAGAATGAATTAACAGAAACACATCAAACTACACAAGAATCCCATACGAATTACACAAACTTTCACACACAATCAACCACAAACTATAACACACAACCGGAAAATAACGAATTATTACGAACACAACAACCAGAAGGAGAAAACGAGTTTAATATATTTAATAGCATAGATTTAGAATACCTTACACAGCAAGATACACACCATACACAGGCAAACGTAAATATAAACTCTGAAAGAGACACAGAAATTGACGAATTATTCTCCCAGGCATTACATTACTATACAAACACTTATCCCACAGAAAGAAATTACATACCGAAACAAAAATCTTCAAAAAAGCTAGCAAGAATTGTAAACTATATTAACAATATTATACTCCCAGAACATGTCACCAATGATACAGAATTTGATAATTTTCAAACAATCATATATACTGCAGCGTGGACAGCTGCCAAGGCTAACGGAAGTAGGATTTCTCTTGCATCTAACGAAAGTAATAATGGATTCCAGAGGAGCTATAAACCTAAATGGCAAAAACGGTTAGAACATAAAAGAGATACTATAAGAGCAAAAATTGGACGACTAACACAATATATACAGGGTCATAGAAGCAGAAAACTTATTAAGGAAGTGAATGCAATTAAAGAACATTACAGTACACATACATTACATGAAGAACCTAACACACAGCTTGAACACTTTTTAGACACACTCAAGCAGAAACTTTCAGTTGTAAATAGTAGATTCATCAGATATACAAAATGTACACTTCGTAAAACACAAAATAACCAATTCAATAATAATGAGAAACAATTTTACCGTACACTAAAAAATTCAACCACCAACAATACAACCCCGAACAATAGTAGAAACAATACACATACCACAACCCCACCTATAGACGATTTACAGCGGTTTTGGGCTGGAATCTGGGAAAACCCCGTCTGCCATAACGCTGCGGCAGAATGGATTAAAACGGAGTTGACTAGCAATACGAACACTGAGCCGATGAATTTCGATCACATTACTATTGAAACCTTTCACGACGTTCTCCTTAAGTTACAAAACTGGAAGGCACCAGGTTCTGATCACATACACAACTTCTGGTACAAAAAGTTCACACAGATCCATCCATACCTTTTCAACCACATTAACAATTTCATTAAAAACCCAAACACAATACCCATATTTGTAACTGAGGGAATAACGTACATGCTTCCAAAAGATCAAAACGATACAGTTAACCCTGCAAAGTATAGACCAATTACCTGTTTGCAAACCATTTATAAGATAATGACTTCATGTATTACTCATGTAATTTACAACCATCTTGAAACAAACAAAATATTAGCTGAAGAACAGAAGGGATGCAGAAAGTTTAGTCAAGGCTGTAAAGAACAGTTAACAATAGACTCAGTCATATTAAAACAGGTCCAACGCAAGAAAAAAGATTTATGCACGATGTATATAGATTATAAAAAGGCCTACGATTCAGTTCCCCACTCTTGGTTGCTTGAAGTATTAAACATATATAAAATACACCCTCAACTTACAAACTTTTTGAAAATTATAATAGATACATGGAAGACACGATTACACTTAAACACACCTACAGGAATTCTCGAGACAGAACCAATCAAGATCAAACGCGGAATATTTCAAGGAGACTCTCTCAGCCCGCTATGGTTCTGTCTTGCATTAAACCCTCTTTCAAACCTATTAAATTCATCAAAATCCGGATATTTACTTCAGTTTACAGACCCAATGTCTGACGTACTAACCGACAAGCAAAATTGTAAAATTAATCACCTGCTTTACATGGACGATATAAAATTGTATGCATCCTCACCTGAAGACTTATCTGAACTCGCTTATATTACTGAACAATTTTCAAATGATATAGCTATGGAATTTGGAATTGATAAATGTAAAATTAACTCAATAAAATCAGGAAAAAACTACCAACACTCATACGAAATGTCGACAGGTGACACCATAGGTTCATTAGATGAAAATGGAGTGTACAAATATTTAGGGCATATTCAATCGAAACAAATCCTTCACAAGGAAATCAAAGCCTCACTTACCAAACAATATAAACACAGATTAAACACAATTTTTAACACTCAAATAAATGCACGTAACACCGCAAAAGCCATTAACACTTATGCCATCCCAGTTCTCACTTATTCCTTTGGCATAATAAACTGGAACAAGACCGAACTTAAAAAATTACAACGTATTATAAATACCACCCTAACTAAAAACAGACGGCATCACCCTAGATCTTGTGTGCAAAGACTAACACTACCAAGAAAGGAGGGAGGAAGGGGAATTATAGATATAGCAAATTTACACGCCACCCAAATTACAACTCTAAGAAATTATTTTAATTCTAAATGTACCACATCAACTCTTCATAAAGCAATAGTAAATAATGATCAAAAACTTACTCCTTTAAACATGTCCGATATGGCAACACAAAATAATGAAGCACTGACAGACAGACAGACCAAAATCCGAGAATGGACTCAGAAATCTTTACACGGGCGACATCGTCACGATCTTAACCAACCTAACGTCGACAAGGTAGCGTCGAACGAATGGCTAAGACGTGGTGAACTTTTCCCCGAGACTGAAGGGTTCATGATAGCAATACAGGACCAAGTTATGGAAACCCGTAACTACCAGAAACATATAATGCGCGTTCCTCTACCGACTGATACCTGCAGACGATGCAATAGTGCATCTGAAACAATTCAACATATCACAGGGGCGTGTAAAGCAATAGTACAAACCGATTACAAACACCGGCATGATCAAATAGCCAATATAATCCACCAAACATTAGCAATAAAATATAAATTGATACCGACACCACCAACACCTTACTATAAATATCAACCTGAAACCGTTCTTGAAAACACTACACACAAGCTTTACTATGACCGCGCGATTCTAACTGACCGTACAACACATTATAATAGACCAGACATTACTCTGCTAGACAAGACTCATAAAACAGCTCAGATTATTGACATAGCCGTACCAAACACTCACAACTTACAAAACACAATAGCTGAAAAACTAGCTAAATATATAGATCTTAAAATCGAAATCTCCAGAATGTGGCGCCTCAGTAGTGTCACCATAGTCCCTATTGTTTTATCAACAACGGGTGTAATACCTACTCAACTTCATCAATCCTTAAATACACTTGGATTACCACCCTACACATATTTGAATCTCCAAAAGGCAGCCATCTTAAACACATGTAGAATTGTCAGAAAATTCTTGCAAAATGACACTGAGACAGATATTACCACACCACGCACACGAACATCAGTCACGACACTGTCACACTACAATCAAACACACTCATCACAAGATCACACTACAGGAATATCATCCCATATTCAGCAATCACCGCTCTAGGGTAGCACTTGGCTTCGGCCCGTGCTATCTTATAAAACCGGCACTAAACCGCCGAGATACAAAAATGTATATTGATAAATAATAATAATAAATAATAAATAAAATTCTTTATTGAACAAAAACACACTATAACTATAACATTGCTTGCGGTAATACCTACATTAGTAATAATACTGTGTCGTAGGAATTAACGCCCACCTCAGGAAAGGGACAATCGCGTTCGAAATATAATTCACATACTCATACCATAGATTAAAATATAATTTAGTCTATGCTCATACTCACGCACGCACTCACGATAGACCGATACAGTTAACAAGTTGTAAACATTTATTAAATAACCTCATAGCCGAACACTGTCTCATAGATACAGGTAATACAGGTTCCCCAAGTCTTAGGGCATGTTAGCTAATACCTACCTTTTACACCTATTTATCAAAACTCAATACCTGAATTTATTTTTTTATTAGTGGACTAATGTTTTTGTATGCGGTGCTACAGGTAAAAAACTAATATAATAATTATGTAGTTTTGACACGATTTGAACAAATGTGTTCTAATCAAATCTTGTAAAGTGGGCCAGCTGGCTGTGTAGGCGATGGAACAAGCCATCACGTTTGCGGCAATCTTTAGATCCGATGCGAGATTGGTGTACGTGACTCGTAGCGATGGCTCCAGTGTATATGTGGTCTATGCACGTCATGTAAAGACTACGGCGCAATGGTGCGACAAATTGCACGTCCATCGCACAACACCAGCCCGCCAAAAAAATACAGCTAGTAAATCATTATATCATCAATATAAAATACACATGTGTATTTCAGATTCATCAGATAAAATGTGTAAAACCTGTAGCAATTTTTATAAAAAGTTATCTTAACGTAATGTAATTACATGATAGCCATCATATTATTTTAATTTGGTACTGTATAAAATACAATGACGTCAAGTTTCTTACACCAACTGATGATGAAATGTCAACAGTAAATCTACATATTCAGGAATTCTTAAAATAGATAGATAAATAGATTCTTGATAATAATTTCACTCTATTAAGTTTTTAAGTCTTGAAAATGATCCTTATGACTCGAGTACAACAATATTGCAGCAGCTAAGTGTCTACATCAAAACCTCGAACAACGAGTTGGTGAGAGCGGGTACAGACAGCAAATACGACGTCTTTATTCGCAGTTTTATTGGCCACATAAACCAAGCTTATTGCCGCTTATCACGCCTACCATCGAGCCTATCTCAGCCTTTGTAGCTCAGACGGACACCTTCAGGCATAGCTATCAGCTGAATTCTAAAAAGGTTAAAAACGTTCAATTATTGAGTCTTATTCTGTAATTACTCAATCTGGTACCTAAAACGCATGTATTTTATTTATCTTTGTTTAATATCTCAATATTAGGTACTCTAGTTTTAAGTGTAATTATTTAAAGACAATTATGTTGGCTTTACTCCCAAATACCTAGAGCTTTCCTTCTTTTTCTTTTAGATCTTCTAAGCTCACTAATTGAAGCTAGCTTTTCTGAAATAGGTATTATGGGAGCCGTAATGAGTCTAAACGGGTCGTCTCCTCCAATTAGTTCATATGCATTTTGTAAAGTTATATTTATTTGCATTTCTAATTACGTTACTAATGGGATGCTGATTTTCTTTAAATATAATCTTCTGTCAAAGCTTATCTCAAATCATACCTACGAGAAACCATTAGAGTTTGATGTAGATGACGTTAATATTACAGAGATTACAGAGATACACAGATCTATTCGATATGAACAACAGAGTACCTACGCCAATAATTAATATCAATTAACATGATCCTGGCATTTATTACTCGCTCGATTCTCAGTTATTAATCCTGTAGTTAATTGGAAAACACTGTATTGTGTAATTGTCGGCTGAATCACCTATAACACTTTCCTTAACTAAGTCCGTTACATTAAATGAGACGTAACTTCTATCGTCGTTTACGTAAGACAAAGCTTTGTAACGCTTTGTTAGCAAAACGCAACTACCGTCATTCTGGGCATACGCCAAATACTCACAAGAATAAGTGCGTAGCTAAAAGTTCGGTAGATAATAAACCAATGTTTTGCGAAGAGAAATATGTATTTCCAAAGGTTTTATGAAAATTTTATATTTTTTTGTTTATAACGGGCTCATTATAGTAACAAATAACAAAGCTTATCATGTTACCTAGACCATTTTAAGATTTTTTTAAATACAATTATGTCTACAGGTTTCTTTT